>JANAVB010033019.1:6318684-6323684 GCA_029216955.1 Iris pallida
GCTCTTCCTCCTCCTGCACAGCAAATTCCTTTGCCAGTTACAGACGTACTTCCACCTCCACCTCCTCTGCCTACAGACATGGGAAATATGCTTACTTTCCTCCAGCAGATGCTGGAGACTCAGAGAGCCCAGGCCGAGGCTCAGCAGAGACAGACAAACGCGATACGTCAGGGCATGGAGGATATCCATCAGTTGGCCCTTGCAGCCGTAGAGCAGAGGGCTCTGCATCATGGGACGCATACGAGGTATGGAGATATCCAGGACTTCAAAAAACTTGGGCCCCGTAACTTTAGCGGGACACAGGGTGTGGTCTATGCAGATGATTGGCTCGAGGATATCGAGCGACAGATGAGGGCCTCCCGCCCCGCAGACGACCTAAAGGTCGAGGCGGTAGGTTTGCAGTTGCTAGACATTGCACGCACCTGGTTCAGGAACGATCCAGCCCTAGCTGGAGAGGGCCATACTTGGACAGAATTCAAGCTTATCTTCAAGAAGAAGTTCTTTTCCCCTATAGACAAGATCGACCTGGTGCGGCAGTTCCAGGATCTGCAGCAGGGCAGTTTATCTGTGGAGGAGTACGCCGCTGAGTTCGGCCGTCTGAGCCGATACACGGAGTACATGGTTTGAGACCCAGAGATCAGGGCAAGCCGTTTCAAGAAGGGATTGACTTGGGATATCAAGATCCTCATTCCCTTCTTCTATGAGACTTATACCCAGATCTACGCGGAGGCCCGCAAGGTAGAGCGGGAGTGGGGCTTGAAGCCCAAGAAGGAGCGTAATCTTTTCTCGGGGGCTACTAACAGCGCGGGGGCTGCTAAGCGCCCTCAGCTTCAGCATCGTTCTTTCCAGCATCACCAGCCACAGGTTCAGGCCAGAGCACCGGTTCAGCAGGTGCAGCACACTCAGCCGAGACAAGCACAGCACGGGGCTCTTTGCCACTTCTGTAAGAAGCCTGGTCACGTCTGGAAGGTTTGTCGGAAGAGGCTGGGTGTGTGCCTCTATTGCGGTGATGCCGAACATCAGTTGAGAGACTGTCCTGCGAACCCTCGCAGGGTAGCCCGTGGAGCGGTAGCAGCTCAGGGGGCACCGGCAAGAGTACCTGCAGTGCAGCCGAGGAGTCCACTTTCGACCCAACAGTAGCGGTTTGTACAACACCACCAGCAGCGGGGTGTTCAGGACAGGGCTTTTGCTCTTACAGCCGAGGAGATCGAGCCACTCGCAGATGTTGTTGCAGGTTCGGTTCTTCTTGATTCTTTTCCTGCCTTAGTATTGTTTGATTCAGGTGCTACGCACAGTTTTGTGTCAGTTTCTTTTGCACTTAGGCACAATATTATTGCTGAATATCTGGGTAGGACTTGCAAGAGTATGACCGGGGGAGGTATTATCCTGGTTAATAATATTTGTAAGGGGCAAAGAGTCACTCTGGGAGGCCAGGATTTGAGTGTGTGCTTGCTCGTAATGCCACTTCCGAGGTACGATGTGGTAGTCGGGATGGACTGGTTGAGCAGGCACCATGCTAGCATAGATTGTAGAGCAGGCAGAGTGTTGTTTAGTCCGCCAGGAGAGCCAGAGTTTCAGTTTTCAGAGGAGAAGCAGAGCCGGAAGATGGATTCTGTGGAGCCTTGTTGGCGGGGCAGGAGTTGCCGCATCTATTTATTACAGATTTCTTGGATGTCTTTTCCGAGGAATTGCCGGGGATGCCGCTGGACAGAGATGTTGAGTTCACGATAGACTTGATGTCGGGCGCTGAGCCTATTTCTCAGCATGTCTATCGGATCAACAACAGCGAGTTGGCGGAGCTGAAGAAGCAAGTCGACGAGCTGCAGGACAAGGGCTTTATCAGATCTAGTTCTTCGCCTTGGGGCATGCCAGTCTTGTTTGTCCCAAAAAAGGACGGTACGATACGGTTGTGTATCGACTACCGAACGCTCAACAACCTTACCATCAAGAACAGGTATCCTTTATCCAGAATTGATGACTTATTTGATCAGTTGAGCGGTACGAGGGTGTTCTCGAAGATCGACTTGCGATCGGGGTACCATCAGCTGAGAGTGAAGGAGGATGACATTCCGAAGACTGCTTTTTGTACCCGCTGTGGCCAGTATGAGTTTACCGTCATGTCGTTTGGGTTGACTAACGTCCCGACGGTATTCATGAACTTGATGAATAAGGTATTCCATCCATACCTTGACAAGTTCGTGGTGGTCTTTATTGATGAAATTCTCATCTATTCGAAGATGCCAGAGGAGTACGAGGAGCATCTGTGAGTTGTGCTGGAGACTCTGAGGAGGGAGCAGCTGTATGGGAAGCTGTCGAAGTACGAGTTCTTCTTGGATCAAGTGGAGTTCATGGGCCATGTTGTATCCGGTGATGGAATTTCAGTGGATCAGAGGAAGATTACGGCGGTGGAGTCTTGGTCGACACCCAGTTTAGTTGCCGAGATTCGGAGCTTCCTGGGTTTGGCAGGCTACTATAGGAAGTTCGTGCAGGACTTCTCTCGAATAGCAGAGCCGATGACTAGACTCATCAGGAAGGACGTAGAGTTCGTCTGGACTGATGAGTGTCAAGCTGCTTTCGAGGAGCTGAAAAAAAGGTTGATATCGGCTCCTATTTTGACATTGCTATCTGGGTCCGAAAGATTCATGATCTACAGTGATGCTTCGGGAAAGGGTCTGGATTGCGTTCTTCAGCAGCTTGGGAAGGTAATTGCTTATGCATCTAGGAAGTTACGACCACATAAGAAGAACTACCCGACTCATGATTTGGAGTTGGCAGCGGTCATATTTTCCTTGAAGCTGTGGAAACACTATTTATACGGAGAGCATGTGGACATCTTCACGGACCACAAGAGCTTAAAGTACGTGTTTATCCAGAAGGAGCTGAATATGAGGCAGAGGCGATGGTTAGAGCTGATGAAGGATTTTAATATATCCTTACAGTACCATCCGGGGAAGGCCAACATGGTTGCAGATGCTTTGAGCAGGTATCCCGTGGCCATGTGTTTGACGATGGATCATCACCTTCTGGCAGATCTGGAGAGCTTGGGCATAGAGGTGATAGTTACTAGATTTGAGGAGCAGATGTGGGATCTTCAAGTACAGTCAGAGCTGATGGACAGAGTCAGAGCAGCTCAGTTTGAGGATGAGGCTCTGAGGGTCATCAGGGAGCAGGTCCGGACAGGACTGTTGGATGAGTTCTCTATAGCGGGAGATGGGTCGTTGAGGCATGGTACCAGATTGTGCGTACCGAACGGAGGACTTCGGGAGGAGGTTCTTCCGGAGGCGCATCGTTCTCAGTACTCTATACATCCTGGAGCCAACAAGATGTATAGAGACTTGAGACAGCATGTTTGGTGGTATGGCATGAAATGCGAGGTGGCTCAGTTCATTTCTAGATGCTTGGTACGCCAGCAGGTGAAAGCCGGGAGGCAGAGACCCGGTGGATTGCTCCAGCCACTACCCATTCCTGAGTGGAAGTGGAAGCATATCACTATGGATTTTGTGTCTGAACTTCTGCGCTCTCCAGGAGAAAAGGATGCGATTTGGGTCATTGTTGATCGATTGACCAAATCGGCCCACTTGTTGCCTTTCAAGGTGGGTTTGTCTATGGAGGGGCTGGCCGAGATGTACGTGCGGCAGATAGTCCGATTGCACGGGGTTCCAGTGAGTATAGTCTCGGATCGGGACAGCCGATTCACTTCCCACTTCTGGAGGAGTTTGCAGCTTAGCTTGGGCACATCGCTCAAGTTCAGTACCGCATACCACACCCAGACAGACGGGCAGTCGGTGTCACGCCCCGATTCCGTCGAATCGTCAGTCGTCCTCCGGGCATGATGCCGTGCGAACCTAATTTGCGAACGCACAATGCATAGTCATAAGGCAATCCGAGACACGAGATCTAAGAGAGTATGCAGATAAATTGAATCACATAATAAGTAAAGGAACTTGATTCTTTTATTGATAATAAACATCATTTACAGACTCCGGTACAAGACTCATTGCCGCGTGGGCTACAACATGACTCGATTACAAAAGAGTGCCGACGAGATAGTTGTTCCATACATTGCATACATTCCTCAATATACACAAGTACTCCAGTGACCTGGATGGGAGGGACGCTGAGTCATCTTCCTTGGACTGTCGAGAGCCTTCAAAGTGGAGTCGCTGAGAGAGAGAGTCTTCGACGCACGGCCGAAGCTTCAAAAGTCACGAACGTCGCCGAGCTAGTTGGCTGCGCTGTCGTCGCCTACGCGATCACCTGCAATCGCATAAGCAATTGATTAGAACACTGTGTATTTCAAGGAATTTTGATATAAATGCGAGCTCGAAAATGCGTCACGAAAACCCATCGAAAACATTCACGAAAAGCGTATTCACGAAAACGAAAGCCAAAGCCAAATCAAGTACGACATGAAAACCAGAGCAACGGGAGGTCTCTCCCGACTCAGCCGCAGAGCCAATCCTCGAGGCGCAACCCGCTGAATATGGGACTTGGTTCCGAAGAAGCCATTCCATAACGTGGAATGGATCTTAATTCAACCGTTCCCGTTCGATCGACTCGGCCGATTCCGACCTATCGGTCCCGACCGTATCGATAGCGACAGTGTTCTTTTCTCGCGCACCCCGTGGACGGAGACGGGGCACGATGTAGGGACGGGGCACTACACCATAACCAACTAATAAAAAGTTTTGTCCTCGAAACTTAAAGATGAAACCTACCTCTAAGAGAACAATGAAGGAAATTTTTCCTTCATCTCCGATTCAAGCTCCCACGTCGACTCTTCGACCGAGTGGTTCCTCCAGAGGACGCGGACAAGAGGGATCGCTCGATTGCGCAGCAGCTTATCCTTGCGTTCAATGATTTGAACTGGCTCTTCAACGTAGGATAAGTCGGACTTTAGCTCCAGCTGGCCAAAGTCTACCACGTGGCTCGGGTCGTGCACGTACTTCCGCAACTGAGAGACGTGGAAGATGTTGTGTACACCATCAAGCGTCGGCGGC
>JANAVB010033019.1:6328684-6491184 GCA_029216955.1 Iris pallida
ATTACGACATTTCTTGTATGTCATGGAAAGTATAAACTAGACATCAATTACAGCTTAAAAAGTACTGAATACACATAAATTAGGACATATTATGCACGTCTTTAATGCACAGATATTATGACATATAACGTATGTCGTAAAAAGTACTGAATACACATAAATTAGGACATATTATGCACGCCTTAATTTCTCTTCAATTTTTTTAAAAAAAATAAATCATGCTTTAATAGTAATAAATTTTACCATTGACAACAAACCACAAAAGAACAAGACGTCATTGATCCAACAAGATATAATTACGAAAAATAATATCAAATGATCCAACAATTACGAAAAATAATAACTTTCACTTTGACAATGATATGTAATGATCCAAATCCTAAGTTTATCCAGCAAATACGAGAAAGCATAACTTTCACTTAGACAATAATATCTAATGATCTAAATCCAAAATTTATGTAGCAATTACGAAAAAGCAAACGTTCACTCAAACATTAATATCTAATGATCCAAACCCAAAATTTATACATCAAAACATAATGTCGGACAATAACTAGCCCACCATCTTCTCCAGCATAACCTGCCCTCTGTCTGACAATCTCTCATCCCATGTCTGCAACCTACAACAAAAGCAAAAGAGGTAGTTGATATGAGCATCTTGATTATTCTGTATGAAATGTCGTTGTACTATAGAGATACAAGAAATCTTTTACTGAAAGATGATACACTTCAATATGTAATGGAAGCTAAATCCTTCAACGGGAAGGCACTATAAACAATGGATGGATGGCATCAAAGTCAAGTAAAGGGGTGCTTCATAGGTTTTCACCACTACAACCTTTTTGAAGATTTATTCACAATATCTTCCTTAAGGTCTCCGTCATGATGGATTATTGATTTTAAATAGAAAAAAAATATGTTACTCTTATGTATCCTTTGGCTATCAACATGGATACATTAATTTTTGAATTTTTGGTAAAGTTACATTCATGTACTTCATTGTTTTCCTACGAATTTTAAATCTTTTAGATTCTGAAGATTATTTTCATGTTTCTATTTAGAACCAACCTTTTCTAGTCTAATCAACTGACACAATATTATTAGTAGACAACATACACCATGACAAAAAAAATTATCATTTTTTTCGAGGTTTAGATTAGATCTTGCTACCTAATGTGAAGGAATCAACTCCTGAATCCAATGGAAAAGCTTATCATCACACAGTTGGTCAAAACTTGAAGGCAGAAGACAAGCAGCTGAGTGTTTCAAGTTGCAAGCCTCTAATCAATGGAGATCAGCATGATGGTATAATTAGACAACCATTAAGAACAAATGATAATATACCAAACAATGCCAAACCTCCAAGTTCAGATGGAATACAATTGAATCATGGGGTCAACCAGTTTAGAGCAAAAAGTGGAAAACAATTCAAGCGTCCTGTCAATTGTGACAGTCCAGGCAAATTGGATTCTTCACAAAATGAACAGAATACGAAGCCAGATTCTGTCGGAGATACTAGAGATGCAAGTTCTGCAGCACTGTCCTCTAAGAGTAAGACTGATGAAGATGATGTCGCCGAAGTTCTTACTGTTGGTTCAATGCTAATCAAGGTTAATAAGACCAACAGCTCGTTTTCTGGGACTTTAACTCTAGGTTCAATCCCTGCTGATATGAAGGCATTGAACCTTAAGTAGGAAATGTTCATATTTTTGTCGGCTCCAAATTTATTTGGTCAACCTAATTTTTGTTGGTTTAGGTCTCAGCTTTATATGGCTCGGGACTTTTTACTCTTTGAACTTTGTTTGGATTCTGCTTGGTTTTACTTTGGGTATGGTATAGATTTTGAGAGGAATTCCTCCTGACATCTTTTTTGTTGTCTTTTTGTTCACAGCTTGTCGACAAATCCAGGATATCAAAAAGGAAAAGGAGAGAGAAATAGTATTTCATGTATTACAATCAAAGAAACAGAATTAGACACAAAGAGAGATTTAAAATAAATCAATCTAATGAACTAAGCTGAAACTATAAAATAAGACTATTGAAACTCAAACCCACGTATGCCTGAAGCTCAAAGCTCGAAAATTCCTGGTTTTGCAAAGCAATTAAAAGTTTCATCAACCGCTACATGCCCAAAAGGGATCTCATCAAGTAATAACTAAAAGTAAACCCCTATAATCTGTTCTTAGGAGCGAATATCTCCAACAAAATTGGGCTATAGCTGAGTATGGAACCATGACTATTTGTTCATGTTCATCACATGTATCAACATAAAGTCAGAAGTAAACCCCACTGGAAATGATCCTTATATTATTATAACTGTAAATTATTGATTGCATGCAACCTCTTCGTCTAAAACATAGTTCGGGGATGCCTTAAGCATGCATTACCACATCAGCAAGAGAGACAACTCAGACAAGTTTTCACAGAACAAAGCACAAATATTCTATTAATTTTGAAGCAAGTGCGACGTATGTTACCTGTGATCAAATGATGAGATCATGTTTCTACCCTAAGACATAAGTCCTTCACCAACACATTTTCTGTAGGTGTAACTAGAAGAAGTCACATCAGGGTAAAAAAGCTAATAATCAAGAACATAATAAATACAAAATCGTTAAGAGAGTTAAACCTTGACACCAGCAGACTCAATGTAATTTGCTTCACTGGTATAATTCCTATTAGAGACATTTTGAATAGATGATTTATCCTGAATTGTAAATAATTCTTTTGATACCATGATCAGTTCATGAATGCGGTCGGCATAACCACTGCAAATTAAAACTATGTTAGGAAAATGTCTACCAAAAAGAACATGATAACCAAAAAAAATCCTCACAGAGCAATATCCATACACTGATGTACATTAAATCAGAACTACTAGAAGGCAGAGAACAAAACTTCAGACAAACAAGATAACTAAGAATCAAAATGTAAATTTGGAGCCGACAATTACGATAAAATGACATAAATAATATAGGTTTCCCAAGAAGAACCAAAACATAAAAAAAAACTCAAAACCATAAAGAAAGAATGATTATGCATAGAGGAACTTAAAACCAAGAAAGAGCAACAATAGTGTGTAGAATAACAATTTTCATATCATACAATACAGCAAAACTTGATAGAATATAGATATTGTGGAATATCAGAGCAAAAAGAAACCATTTGCTACTATAAAGCATATACAAGTAGATAAGAAAGAAAAAACACCTTTTCTAGATGAAGAATGTGAGAAAAAAAATAAGGATCGCAAGGATAATGAAAAAAACTTCCTAAGCCATATACAAGTAGAGAAGAAGAAAAAAAAATATTTTCTAGGTGAAGAATGTGAGGGAATAAAATAAGGACGACAAGGATAATGAAAAAAAAATTTATATGGATTATAAAGATATGTTAGAAGAAATAGAAGATAAAAGAGACAAGAAACAGGTGACTGTTAAAGCAATGGTAGGAAAATTGTTTTTGTCTCTTTTGACTTGGATGAATTAGCACCCTTGTTTCTTACCCTTTTTATATAGCATTTTTCCCATCTAACATAATCTGATAACTACAACACAAGCCATTATAAGTACATGGTTAACTAGCAATCTTAGGAAGAATTAGGCAAAAAAAATGACAATCTTGAACATGGCAAGCTTCATTAACATCCTTTTTTTTTCCTATATGAGTCGAATATTATAAGTTTCAGCCTTTGGGCTATTTGAGTGGATGTTGTTAGAGTTACAGTGCATATCCAATTACATAATACAATTAACAAAATTACTTTAGTAAGCTTTATACCTTGAGGTCTTGGAAACGCGCTTCTACTTTGGGAATCCCCAATCCAGCTTTGGTCCATTTGTTCCAGCATCAAATTAATAATCATCAACACAGCTTGCTACAACTTTATTAATAACAAAACAGACAAATAACTTTGAAACCAACACAAAAAGAAAATTACCTTTCCACAAAATATCAAATCCTAAGGGACATTTTCACAAACAGACAGAGTGCGGCATTAAGGTTTTCTATCCTATGCATCAGCAGACAGAACGTCAACTTCGCATTCTTGTCGATGCTGATGTGTATCATCCCTTCCAGCAGGTTAATACAGCCGTTTGGCTTCAGAGGGTCGACCGGGTAAGTTTTCAGTAGTACAAATGGTGGAGGCATAGGAAGTAGGTTCTCGGCGATGGCTTAACATACTGTGGAGGCTGCGGGGGGGAGACGGGTCTGCAATTAGGGATAACATAGGCCATGGTGACCGACGGCAGCAGGGCCTATTGATGATAGGCGGCCTCGGTGGCTGGTGTAACACCCAGTATTTCAGATGAGGGTATTTTTGAAATTTTATAATTATTATTATTATTTATTGATATTTATTTCACATTATGATTTTTGGTGATTTTTAATTATTTGTAAACTATTTAAAAACTGGTTTAAGTCATGACTTGTGATTTTGGTGTGCAGCCAGTGAAACCGTAGAGACTGCATGACCTAGAGCCTAACCATGTCATTAGGATGATTTAATTATTATTTTTAGCCTAGGGGTATTTTTGTCATTGTGACTTATTTGAATTAATTGGTGATTTGTTGAATTGGTGAATTCTAGGTTGACTTGACTTGTTGAGACCTAGTGAGCTAGCCTAGAACCTAACCCTAGCTATGGTAACCCTAGTCTAACCTAGGTTAACCTAATTTTAGTCATTAGAGACTAATTTTGGAATAGGAGGATTAGTTTGAGTGAAATCATTTTATGATTTATGGTTTAATGAAATGACTTATGACTTCATGACTCAATGACTTATGACTTGGCCCATGGCCCATAACTAGAAGCCCTAACCCTAACCAAACCCAAAATTACCAGCCATATAGGGATTCCTATCCTATTTAAACACTTATTCATTAGGGTTGCCTCTTTTTATCATTCCAACATTTGGAGAAAAGAGAGGTATTCTTTCCCCTTCCAAAAATTCTTATTTATTTATTTGATCTCCTTTTTCATCCTAGTCTTTTGCATTAGGTTCTATTTTTTTGTTTATTTAATATTTCTGGAGGTTAATCTCAGTTTTGGGCTTAATTGGAACATTTGGCCATCAAGAGGAACACCCCCCATTTGGAGCTTTCTTGCAATTTTGTACCTATAGGTAAAACTCCTCAAATTGATTTAAATTTCAGTTTTCTTTGTATGTAGGTCTAGATCTAGGAGTCCCCTAGGTGTCCCTGAAATTTGGGTGATTTTCGTGTTCGTTTGGTGTCCGTATCGGACACGTGTCATGGTATGCATATAGGTGTTCAATGAAATGTCACAAAGGGAATTTAATTATTATTTTTGAAAAGTATTTGAATGAAAAAATTGTTTTATATGTGTTTATTGATTTTGTGTCCTACTGAGCACAATTCTGGACACGTTCGTGTCCAAAACTTGGACACACACGCACGCACGGGACACAGCACAGGCCCCGTGCAGTCCCCTGCTACCCGACACTCCTGTAGGACACGACACGACACTATTTGCCACAAAAACTTGTGGGCACGTGCGGGCACCCACTGACAGGGCCACCACAAAGCTTTGTGGGCTCTTGTTGTCTGTACAAGAAGAAAACGAGGATGTACTATCTCGTGCCTGCTCGTGTACGCTGTACGTGTCCCCTTTATTTCGGGGCTGACACAGGACACGATACTCCACCAGGACACGTAAAATTTGGTGAGGAGATGGGTCCCATGTCTGACTCGACCCTCACCAAGTTTCGTGGCACTTGGTTGCGAGTCGAGGAAGTTCTCGCGCTCGCATCGAATTGCCCTGACACGCGCACACACGATTTCGAGCCACTGATACGGCTATGAAACTCGGACACGACACAACTTGGACACGACTCAGGCACCCTAGGACCTAGCCCTATGACTCCTCTATTCCTGTGCATGTGCCCATGGTGTCTCGCACACTGTGTCGAGTCTATTTTGACTCAACACACGTGCACGAGGCTGTGCATATGCACAGTTCAGTCACCCACTGACACTTGGGTTAGACACTGTTTGGACACTTCGTGTCCACTCATATGGATACGAAATGACACCCTAGACACGTATGCAAGGTAGATCACATCTGTACCTTATATTTTGCTGATTTGATTGGGGTGTTGATTCGGATTTGGTTGAGATGAGTCGAGTTTTCGATTCTCAGATACATAGGCTCATGTTCTGTTTTCTAAAATTAATTGTGATTACCAACCATTTTCCCTGTTTTAAATTGCCTTTTTAACTAGTATGTATGTGTAATAGATACTGCTATTTGGTTTTTGTAAATTAGATTAGGTTTGCATAGTTAAATGAGGTTTTGAATGGGTTAGGGGGAGGCTGCCTGTGTATCACTGATACTATATGTATTTATTCAAATCCTGAATTTGATTTCCTTTTTAATCCGATTAAAATGTTGTTTTAAATCCCTGAATGATTCCTACATGTGTACTAACTGCTGCTAGTTGGGTTTTACAAGTTAGATTATGTTTTCATTGTGGTAATAGAATTTTAACATTTGATTGGGTTTCGAAATTGAATGGACTGATACCAAACAGGAAATTAATACTGTCTTCCTATTATTCCTTGATTTAACTGAATACTTGGGATTTAATTTGTCATGTTTTAAGTCCATGTACAGTTAGTCACTGCCAGTTGATTCCATGTTAGGTTAGATTGTGTTGGGTTTTATGTTAATAATAAATGTGGTTTGATTCATAGTGTATCACTTACTTTTAAACTGATATATATAGGAAACCTAAGAACAGTAGGGATGCCCCTTCTCAGTTATCCCATGCTCATGTGTTCATCTAGTTTAGGTCATTTTGATTAATTCCTAAGTGTGGTTGAGTCTATGCTTTGTGTTAAGGTTTTGATTCGAAATAAGTTGGGATTGAATGCATTGCATGTCTTGGACTGGAATTTCCTGAGATTGTGAACTGTCACTTAAATTTTAGAATTCCTGAGGACAGTCTTATACACACATACTAACTGTCATTTACATTTCTCTGTTATAGTATATAGATGATGTTATATGTCGTTTTGAGTGTGATTAGCTGAGTTGTGAGGTTAGGTTGCAGGAAATTGAATACTTGGGATATAAACTGTTTTTGACCTGATTTACTGTGAACTGTTCTCAGGAATTTCCTGAGTTTAGACAGTTTAAAACACACTATTTTTCTATTCACTTTTACACACATGAGCACACATGAATTCACTGATTTGTCCCTAATGTATTCCACTGTTTTCAGGATATTTAAATACACACTCTCACACCCACATTTGCCTAAAACCTGTTACACACACATGCTCTCCCACATACATTGTACCATATGGATACCCTCACATACATGGTTTTCTTGTCACTTGCCCACTCTCTACGCACACATTGATATATACACATAGCCTACACACATTGTACTGTATCATGCTCATACACACACACACCCTATTTAGTGAATTGTTTTCCTATTACACTAATTGACACATACACAACCTTACCTCTCTCTCTATTCACTCTATGTATGTATATATATCTATATACTTGATAATAATATGGTGAATGGTGTGAAATTATATTAATGTAATGTATATACAATCTGTGTGATATAGCTTATATGGCCTATAGCCTATATGCATGGCACATTGCACTTGGGTGTATCCCTATATGATTAACCTAGGCATATAGCCTATGGCTCATAAACCTGTATTTCTGGCTTGAATGCCAGTGTAGGAGTGTGGTTGGCTTGTATAGCTTAGAAATTGAGTGTGCTTGCTAGAATAGGCTGGGTAGGCCTAGTGAGACTTGACTAGACTAGTATTGGCCTAGTTGATTATTGTAGTTGACCAGGGTTGACTTAGAGTTGACTTTGATCTAGATTGGCCTAGAAATTATGTAGATTACATCATAACCATCATTGCCTTGTTTTAAACATGTTATAACCTGTACTGCTTTATTTAGGACATTGTGGCTCCGGTGCAGGCATCTGATATTATACTACTCTTTTCAGAGTAGCAGGCGAGTATATTCTCTGATAGTTCTCTCATTTACTTGTCAATTACTGTACTTCAGTTCTAGTTAGTTGTATGCGATTCTCTGTTACAATACGTGTGGATATTTCTGAATTCACGTATACGACACACTTTTATTTTCTGGCCTCTATTACTAGTATCATCTCTATTACTGGAATCACCTACTGGAATCATTTACTGGAATCATTTACTGGTATTATTATATTTTGGTTGGACCCATCTTGAATCATTGTGTCAAAATTCTGGATTCACTTGCTGGGAGGGGAAATACTAGAGTAAGACATGTAGACATACCCCAATCTGGAATCTTCCAACTGGAATCTACTAGAAGCATAGCCATCTCTCGCCTGATCAGTGAGAGGTGTGCCTGATTACCCACAGCCGTTTACATGTCAAACTCGGTATTTTAAAATACACTGCTAGAGTATAGGCTGGACTCACCCTGGAATCGTTGATCACTATAACTGGAATCGTCCCTTACTGGATTCATCTTATATTTGATTCATCCCGTACTAGATTTACATAGGTTTTACACTGGTTTACATTTTCTGTCTGGACCTTATATCATATTACCCTTGTTCAGCTAGTTCTATTTTTACAGTCTTCATTGCTATGATTCTTCTCTTGTTTAGTATTTACTTTCCTTGCACTTTATCTCTCTTTCTTACCATCACCTGAATATAAACTGTCATTTCATCAATATAACTGTCTATAACTGCTGTATAGTTCTCTGTCATTTACTTGGATTTTCTAGATGAGATGTCCTCATTCCTGTCCTGATTGGACCTGTTAAAATTTTTACAGATGACTGCCCTGAGGACACATACCCTACATATTACTGAGGAGATGGCTTAGCTACCTATGGCCCCGACACTCAGGAGTGATCGGGAGTTTAGTTAGTCTGTCTTGTTTTAGTTTTCCTGTTTAGATCTGGAGTTGTATATAGAGATTTGAGACTTGAGATGTATTTGAGATTGTTGAGTTTGTTGTTATTTTTATTAGTAGTTTTGTTGTCTTCAATTTCTTAGTTATATTCGGTGTTATCTTATCGTGCTTAGACTATGATTGAATTACACCATATCTTATACTTGTCCTCCGTTCGGAGTTGATCATGATGAGTACACTACATACTGCATGAGTTGATGGTTAGTTAGAGACTTAGAACAGCGTTCTACCGCCGACACTGCGGCGTAGGCTGGGCATTGTTACGTGCTCGTACCCTCACAGTGGGTGCGGGTCGTGACACGTTTTTAGTGGTGGCCCATGCAGGTCGAGAGTCGCATTAGTGCGATATCGTGGTAGTACGGTGACTTAGTTGTACTACTGCGAGCCTGCGATAGGATTGAGAGATAGGCTTAAATGGAGAGGTACTCAATCACAGTTAGGACTACCTGAGAGATTCCTGGACGACCCTTGAGAATCTCGTTATGAACTTCAAATTGAAAATCCTTTTCCTCTTGTTTTGATTCACCCTCACTCCTTGATGTTTAAAGAATCTTGTACTATTAACTTCCTTCATCATTATCCTTACTTATATTTTGTCTATCTTATGTTGCTAATTTAGTACCAGTTTTGCAAGCTGATCTTTTCGAGCTTGATCATGACATATTTTATTGGGGGCCGGCACCCACTAACATATTGTCTAATCAGAACTGGTGCATGATGGTCTGATCAACCTATTGCACTTTGGTTCGCTTCTCATATATTATTCGACATGGAGGGAGACATAGTTAAATTTGCCCTAGAGTCTCATCCACGACAGCTTTGACAATTCTCTTTGGAATTATTTCCATCGCCTATGAACCACGTATTGTACTTAATAACATCGTCTTTCAACTCCTTATTGTTTTGTCTTTCACATATTTCAGACAGAAAAGGCACTGTACTTGATAGGTCAAACCATGTTTAGTTTTCCTATCCAAGGAAGAAATTGCCTTATTTCTATATCCTTGCATCATCCTTTAAATTCTAATTCTTGATCGTGGGCAGTTGACCGGGTCATCCTCCTTATCATCCAGTGTTTGGGGTCTTATTCCATTGAATTAATTCAATTGTGACATGGATACCGAATCCTGGATACTCGTGCTCAGACTTCAATGGCCTCGTTCTCCATCTTGCCCAAACTTCGATATATCCTGAAAATTGATCAACTTAGATCGTGCCAGGACTAAATCCTCTTTTATATACTGTGTTATTGGATTTCAATGCTATTGACACTCGTGCCTTAACCCTTCGATTTGATCATCTTTGGAAGGGTAATCCTTCATAATAAATTCTTAGTTGTCTTTACCAGTTTCATATAGGATGGTAGACTGTCCCTTTGTACCTCCTTTTGAGGGAGCTAGGCCACCTGTAGCTCAGCACCAGAGGGGTGGAGCTTTTACGATGGCGGTCGAGGAGACCGACGTTGCAGGTGATGGATTAGCAGGTTTGACCTTCTTATTCTTCTTCCCCACTTTCCTGTGTGATTCCAATAGTACCTGCCAGGATATCGTTGTGATTTGCTAGATAGTGTAGCTAACCCGATCGAGACTGTGAAATCACGACCAGTAGGATTGTGTTGCTTCGACTTTGATTGATTGGGGGTTTGACCTAGGAAGGTGCGATCATCTTAATTTCGAGGACGAAATTTTTATAAGGTGGGTAGGATTGTAACACCCAGTTTTCCAGATAAGGGTATTTTTGAAATTTTGTAATTATTATTATTATTTATTGATATTTATTTCATATTATGATTTTTGGTGATTTTTAATTATTTTTAAACTATTTAAAAACTGGTTTAAGTTATGACTTATGATTTTGGTGTGCAGCTAGTGAAACCGTAGAGACTGCATGACCTAGAGCCTAACCATGTCATTAGGATGATTAAATTATTATTTTTAGCCTAGGGGTATTTTTGTTATTGTGACTTATTTGAATTAATTGGTGATTTGTTGAATTGGTGAATTCTAGGTTGACTTGACTTGTTGAGACCTAGTGAGCTAGCCTAGAACCTAACCCTAGCTATGGTAACCCTAGTTTAACCTAGGTTAACCTACTTTTAGTCATTAGAGACTAATTTTGGAATAGGAGGATTAGTTTGAGTGAAATTATTTTATGATTTATGGTTTAATAAAATGACTTATGACTTCATGACTCAATGACTTATGACTTGGCCCATGGCCCATAACTAGAAGCCCTAACCCTAACCAAACCCTAAATTACCAGCCACATAGGGATTCCCACCCTATTTAAACACTTATTCATTAGGGTTGCCTCTTTTTATCATTCCAACACTTGGAGAAAAGAGAGGTATTCTTCCCCCTTCCAAAAATTCCCATTTATTCATTTGATCTCCTTTTTCATCCTAGTCTTTTGCATTAGGTTCTAATTTTTGTTTATTTAATATTTTTGGAGGTTAATCTCAGTTTTGGGCTCAATTGGAACATTTGGCCATCAAGAGGAACACCCTCCATTTGGAGCTTTCTTGTAATTTTGCACCTATAGGTAAAACTCCTCAAATTGATTAAAATTTCAGTTTTCTTTGCATGTAGGGCTAGATCTAGGAGTCCCCTAGGTGTCCCTAAAATTTGGGTGATTTTCGTGTCCGTTTGGTGTCCGTATCGGACACGTGTCATGGTATGCATATAGGTGTTCGATGAAATGTCACAAAGGGAATTTAATTGTTATTTTTGAAAAGTATTTGGATGGAAAAATTGTTTTATATGTGTTTATTGATTTCGTGTCCTACTGAGCACAATTCTGGACACGTTTGTGTCCAAAACTTGGACACACACGCACGCACGGGACACAGCACAGGCCCCGTGCAGTCCCCTGCTACCCGACACTCCTGTAGGAATAACACGACACTATTTGCCACGAAAACTTGTGGGCACATGCGGGCACCCACTGACAGGGCCCCCACAAAATTTCGTGGGTTCTCGTTGTCTGTGCACGAAAAAAATGAGGCTGCACTGTCTCGTGCCTGCTCGTGCACGCTGTACGTGTCCCCTTCATTTCGGGGCTGACATAGGACACGATACTCCACCAGGACACGTGGAATTTGGTGAGGAGATGGGTCCCATGTCTGACTCGACCCTCACCAAGTTTCGTGGCACTTGGTTGCGAGTCGAGGAAGTTCTCGCGCTCGTATCGAATTGCCCTGACACGCGCACGCACGATTTCGAGCCACTGATATGGCTTCGAAACTCGGACACGACACAACTTGGACACGACTCAGGCACCATAGGACCTAGCCGTATGACTCCTCTATCCCTGTGCACGTGCCCATGGTGTCTCACACACTGTGTCGAGTCTATTTCGACTCAACACACGTGCACGAGGCTGTGCATATGCACAGTTCAGTCACCCACTGACACTTGGGTTAGACACTGTTTGGACACTTCGTGTCCACTCATGTGGACACGAAATGACACCCTAGACACGTATGCATGGTAGCTCACATCTGTACCTTATATTTTGCTGATTTGATTGGGGTGTTTATTCGGATTTGGTTGAGATGAGTCGAGTTTTCGATTCTCTGATACATAGGCTCATGTTCTGTTTTCTGAAATTAATTGTGATTACCAACCATTTTCCCTGTTTTAAATTGCCTTTTTAACTAGTATGTATGTGTAATAGATACTGCTATTTGATTTTTGTAAATTGGATTAGGTTTGCATAGTTAAATGAGGTTTTGAATGGGTTAGGGGGAGGCTGCCTGTGTATCACTGATACTATATGTATTTATTCAAATCCTGAATTTGATTTCCTTTTTAATCCGATTAAAATGTTGTTTTAAATCCCTGAATGATTCCTACATGTGTACTAACTGCTGCTAGTTGGGTTTTACAAGTTAGATTATGTTTTCATTGTGGTAATAGAATTTTAACATTTGATTAGGTTTCGAAACTGAATGGACTGATACCAAACAGGAAATTAATACTGTCTTCCTATTATTCCTTGATTTAACTGAATACTTGGGATTTAATTTGTCATATTTTAAGTCCATGTACAGTTAGTCACTGCCAGTTGATTCCATGTTAGGTTAGATTGTGTTGGGTTTTATGTTGATAATAAATGTGGTTTGATTCATAGTGTATCACTTACTTTTAAACTGATATATATAGGAAACCTGAGAACAGTAGGGATGCCCCTTCTCAGTTATCCCAAGCTCATGTGTTCATCTAGTTTAGCTCGTTTTGATTAATTCCTAAGTGTGGTTGAGTCTATGCTTTGTGTTAAGGTTCTGATTCGAAATAAGTTGGGATTGAATGCATTGCATGTCTTGGACTGGAATTTCCTGAGATTGTGAACTGTCACTTAAATTTCAGAATTCCTGAGGACAGTCCTATACACACATACTAACTGTCATTTACATTTCTCTGTTATAGTATATAGATGATGTTATATGTCGTTTTAAGTGTGATTAGCTGAGTTGTGAGGTTAGGTTGCAGGAAATTGAATACTTGGGATATAAACTGTTTTTGACCTGATTTACTGTGAACTGTTCTCAGGAATTTTCTGAGTTTAGACAGTTTAAAACACACTATTTTTCTCTTCACTTTTACACACATGAGCACACATGAATTCACTGATTTTTCCCTAATGTATTCCACTGTTTTCAGGATGTTTAAACACACACTCTCACACCCACATTTGCCTAAAACCTGTTACACACACATGCTCTCCCACATACATTGTACCACATGGACACCCTCACACACATGGTTTTCTTGTCACTTGCCCACTCTCTACATACACATTGATATATACACCTAGCCTACACACATTGCACTGTATCATGCTCATACACACACACACCCTATTTAGTGAATTGTTTTCCTATTACACTAATTGACACATACACAACCTTACCTCTCTCTCTCTCTATTCACTCTATGTATGTATATATATCTATATACTTGATAATAATATGGTGAATGGTACGAAATTATATTAATGTAATGTATATAAAATCTGTGTGACATAGCCTATATGGCCTATAGCCTATATGCATGGCACATTGCACTTGGGTGTATCCCTATATGATTAGCCTAGGCATATAGCCTATGGCTCATAAACCTGTGTTTCTGGCTTGAATGCCAGTGTAGGAGTGTGGTTGGCTTGTATAGCTTAGAAATTGAGTGTGCTTGCTAGAATAGGCTGGGTAGGCCTAGTGAGACTTGACTAGACTAGCATTGGCCTAGTTGACTATTGTAGTTGACCAGGGTTGATTTAGAGTTGACTTTGACCTAGATTGGCCTAAAAATTATGTAGATTGTATCATAACCATCATTGCCTTGTTTTAAACTTGTTATAAACTGTACTGCTCTATTTAGGACATTGTGGCTCCGGTGCAGGCATCAGATATTATACTACTCTTTTCAGAGTAGCAGGCGAGTACATTCTCTGATAGTTCTCTCATTTACTTGTCAATTACTGTACTTCAGTTCTAGTTAGTTGTATGCGATTCTCTGTTACAACACGTGTGGATATTTTTGGATTCATGTATACGACACACTTTTATTTTCCGGCCTCTATTACTGGTATCATCTCTATTACTGGAATTACCTACTGGAATCATTTACTGGTATCATTATATTTTGGCTGGACTCATCTTGAATCATTGTGTCGGAATTTTGGATTTATTTGCTGGGAGGGAAAATACTAGAGTAAGACATGTAGACATACCCCAATCTGGAATCTCCCAACTGGAATCTACTGGAAGCATAGCCATCTCTCGCCTGATCAGTGAGAGATGTGCCTGATTACCTACAGCCGTTTACATGTCGAACTCGGTATTTTAAAATACACTGCTAGAGTATAGGCTGGACTCACCCTAGAATCGTTGATCACTATAACTGGAATCGTCCCTTACTGGATTCATCTTGTATTTGATTCATCCCGTATTGGATTTACATAGGTTTTATATTGGTTTACATTTTCTGTCTGGACCTTATATCATATTACCCTGGTTCAGCTAGTTCTATTTTTACAGTCTTCATTGCTATGATCCTTCTCTTGTTTAGTATTTAATTTCCTTGTACTTTATCTCTCTTTCTTACCATTACCTGAATATAAACTGCCATTTCATCAATATAACTGTCTATAACTGTTGTATAGTTCTCTGTCATTTACTTGGGTTTTCTAGATGAGATGTGCTCGTTCCTGTCCTGACTGGACCTGTTGAAAATTTTACAGATGACTACCCTGAGGACACATGCCCTACATATTACTGAGGAGATGGCTTAGCTACCTATGGCCTCGACACTCAGGAGTGATCGGGAGTTTAGTTAGTCTGTCTTGTTTTAGTTTTCCTGTTTAGATCTGGAGTTGTATATAGAGATTTGAGACTTGAGATGTATTTGAGATTGTTGAGTTTGTTGTTATTTTTATTAGTAGTTTTGTTGTCTTCAATTTCTTAGTTATATTTGGTGTTATCTTATCGTGCTTAGACTGTGATTGAGTTACACCATATCTTATACTTGTCCTCCGTTCGGAGTTGATCATGATGAGTACACTATATACTGCATGAGTTGATGGTTAGTTAGAGACTTAGAACAGCATTCTACCGCCGATACTGCGGCGTAGGCTGGGCGTTGTTACGTGCTCGTACCCTCACAGTGGGTGCGGATCGTGACAGCTGGACATAGCGAAGGGTGAACAAGGGATGAGGGGGTCCTAAAATTGTAAGGAGAAAGAAGAGAGAGAGGGGGGATAATACCAGTCGCCAGAGTTAAGACGTCTACTATCGTCGCCGTCGAGGTAGAAAATGAGAGCTGTCTAGGGCTCGGGAAAGAGGGAGAGGCATCGATGTAAGTGGGCATAGGCAGCACGGTAGCAGATGAGAGTCTTATAGGCTAAGCGAAGGAGGAGGACCTTCTTGACGAGGCCGAGAAAGAGAGAGCTGAGAGTGAGAAGAGGAGAAGAAGAGGTCTGGAGTGAGTGAGAGAGAAAAGATAGCGAGGGAAGGAGAGGGCTATCGAAATTTTTGTAGAAAAAGTGAAATATTTGGGCGCCTGTTTCTTTTCACTATTTTTTAATAGATTTTAGGACGTTCTGTGTATGCCATATTTAATATACACATTTATGGCGTTCAATGCATGCCGTAAATAGATATTACAAATTATTTTGGAATCTTTTACGGCGTCGTGGAAAATGCATGTCGTGAATTAGTTTTTACGACACACTATTTTTTGCATGCCTTAATTTCAACGTCGTAAAAAGTCATTTTTCTTGTAGTGCGCGTGAATGCTTAATTAAGCATTGAACGGTCCTGTCCCGCAAGGCTTGGCATAGCCTTCGCACGTCCCGCAAGTTAAGTCGTCTTGCACGGCTGTTGGCTTAAGTCTAGGCACGAACTTGGTTGTTCAAGTCGACCCCGTGCATAGCACGTCCTCTCGACGCGGAGCTCGGCGTAGCCTTCGCTCGTCGAGTCGTTGCTCGAATAAGTAGGCAAGTGTTGTGCTGGGCTATCGAAGCCATTTCTAGCACTGTCCTGCTCTATCTGCGGTTGTCAAGTCGCGCAGTCCCTTGAGAACAAGGCTGGTCGTATAAGTCTATGACTTGAGCGTTAGCGTCGCCTATAGAAACCAGGTCTGGCTAAGGCACGAGTTACGGTCGGTTTAGTGAAAAGCTTGTCACGAACAAAGGAAGTCCACGCGACTGGTTGTCGCCGAGATTGGTCCCGCTACTTGGGAGTCTCGCTAAGTCTTGATATATCCCGCACACGAGATCGGTCCCCTGGCTTGGGAGTCTCGCTAAGTCTTGATATGTCCCGCACACGAGATCGGTCCCCTGGCTTGGGAGTCTCGCTAATTCTTGATATGTCCCACACACGAGATCGGTCCTGCGGCTTGGGAGTCTCGTTAAGTCTCGATAGAAAGAAGGAAAGCATGGTCATGTTAAAGAATGACTGGATAGACTGGATAGATCGAGTATGCATGGTCATTGGACAACTTATCGACAAGGTGTAGTCTTCTCGAATGATCACCGGGGCGCCGGGATCATTCGGCCCGGAGGAAGCGAGTGTGGCTCAAAGTAGGATGCTGGATGACCGCATGGGAGAGTTCGACCCCACCGGACTAGCTACCCGTGTAGGTACAGGTCGATATCCCACGAGCCATGTCCGAGATAGCTTGAAATTGCTAGTGACCTCCTCATGTAGATGTGTCGGCAGATAGCGGTACACCGCGTGTATGCCTTTGGATTTGGGTCTAGAGCTTGAATGCAGGTCTAGTCAGTAACACAAGGTCTGGGCCTAAGACTGGGCTGCAGCGTAGGCACCGTGCTTGGCACGTTAGATGGCGTCGAAATATTCATGGATTCGTCACTACGGTTCATAAGTCTTGTCTAAGTTAACAAATGAGTTGAACATGAAGGCCGCAAGGCAGTAGCAGGATAAGTCTTGATAAGTTGCGAGGCACGCCCTCAATCTTGAAGCATGTACAAGTCTAGCAGATCTTAAGGCACGAATCAAGTCTAGCGGCATGGCCTGCACGAGTCGTCCCATTGCCGTCCTTGGCACTTGAATCGTTGGCACGAGGATTGGTCTAGAGGCGCTTGAGTTTAAACAAAGGTCTTGGCACGGCCGAGTTCGCATAAGTTGCTCCTCGGCATAGCATTGTCCTGAACATGTCTAAGTTGTGAATAGAATGTGGCACGACTCTGCCGTCCCGAGTTAAATTTTGGTCAAGTACCTAGGCGATGAGGCACAGCCTCGATCGAAATACACGGTATTATAGCACGACTCTGTGGTTGCACGTCGAGTTGGTTAGACGTCAAGTCTTAAAACTGATCCTAAGGCAAGACTAGAAAGACAATCGAAAGGGTTTAAGCTGCACAAAGTAAATGAACGTGTCGGTTATGTATAGGTGGGCGAGAAGCTCACTCCACCAGTACAGTTGAGTACTGACACCCACACAGTGTTCATGTGCAGGCACAGGTAGAAGCTCGTGGCGCGGAGCTCGCTTGGATGCGTCGAGGCACGGAGTCCCTTGGCGATTCGAAGCGTGCGGCCGCGTGGATTGAAGACTTATACAGGACGTAATGTATGGACATCACCTTTCGAAGCTTCCGCTGACATCAAGCATTGTATCGAGAGATGAGAGAGAGCAGAGTGACTTGTAAATGAGAGAAAAGTGAGCACGAGAGACTTGTAATTTAGCCTTGCGCCCATAAATGTAATCTTGTATTCAATATCAATAAAAAAGTTTCTTTTGAATGACTTGTGTTCATGTGTGCTTGTTCTAAATTCTCGCTGCATATTCAATGTATCTGCTTGGGACTTCTGTGCGACGACCCCGTCGCCGCCGATGCAATCGGCCGTTATGGAACTGCCTTGCACGAGCGCAATCTAGGCTCGTGCGGCATCACGCCTTAGCAAGGACGATCGCTCCTACGGGAGCGGGGCGTGACAATATATACCCATATATACCCCCCTAAATAACCCCCCCCCCCAACTAGTCCTATGTGAGTGATATGTAGAATGAGATGTGAGTGAGTGGGTGAATTGGAAATTGTAGGATAGTGAGTGAGAGGGGAATTTTGAGTTTCGAGTGTCGGAACGCGTCCAAATTTGAATGAGACTTAGATAATATAAATTAGATTTTGTGGGTAGGCTCCTAAGTTGAAATCGGAGTTTCATGTGGGATTAGGAGGATGGTATCACGCGATATCATTGAGTATTTCGCGATACTTAAGATAATCGGTAAATCGACAACATACACCGTAAGATGGACTGGATGTCCACTTTACCTAGGAAGCTTGGTAGGTAATGATAGTGTAGACTAGTATCCTACTACCCTAGGAAGCCGGGAGTGAAACTCCTAAGGTAAAGCTACTTGGCCTTAGTACTAGAGTAGAAGGGTAAATGGATAAGTATGGATAATACCCAATTCTCAACATATGAGTTTAATACTTTAAGATATAGCTAAAATTAGGATATTATGGTTGGTAATGGTTAGGAATAGTGGACTTAGACTAGCTTTGACATTGGTTGACCATGGTTGACTATTTTGACCAAAAGTCAACCGAAAGTCAACCGAAGCCTAAAATTGAGTAGAACTTGACCAAACTTGACCAGTTGACCCAAAGTCAACTGTTAGTCAACATTAGCCAAATTTGACCTAATGTTGACCTAGAGTTTACCTAGGGTTGACCAGAGTTGACCAGTTGACCAAAAGTCAACTGTAAGTCAATCGTTGACTTAAACCGACCTAGTTTAATTCCGTTTGACTTGTATTGACTCAGTTTGACCTTGTTTGACCTAGATTGACTTAGTTTGACGTATCTTAACCTAGTTTGACTCAGTATGACTTAATTTCACTTCCAAACCATTATATTGATACAGTATTCCATCGATAGGTCCTCGAGGTACTGTTCTTAGACTCAGTCGATCTATCCATCACATTACAGGCGAGTACATTCTCTGATAACTTTTCCAATTTATGATAATTGTTATAATTCATGTAATTAGTGTAGATATGCTTGTTCTTGACACATTGGTCACACGGATTGGTATTCATGGATCCCGGCATGAGGTATTATTCCTTGTTATCTTGGTATGTCTTGTGCAAGCCCCCTTGTAGTTCTTGTGTAGTATATGGACGTCGATTCTCGAGGAGACTTGCTCCCTTCTCGTAGAATCCCGCGTCGTGACGTGTCTTGTTTGGATTTACTCCACCAGTCGGGGACGGGGAGTATTAGTGTAGATGTGTGGTCATTATTCACCTTATTATTCTTGTAGACCTTGTGAGTGTTAATCATACACTCCACATATGATTAACCAGGCCAGTAGACCTTGTGCAGACCCAAGTCGGCCACATGTTGAAACTAGTACTCACATACTTAGATAGATGATTCTTGATTCTTGTACATGCCAGGATCAGTTTTACTTGCCTTGCTTTAGCTCTAGATTTACAGCTTACCTTGCCATGATACTCACATATACATTCCATGATTTCTTGTATATACTCTCTATTTACAGTCTTATAGCTTTTGTCATATCTTGTGAACTGTTGTTAGTTGATTGTACTCGTTCTATCCTGACTGGATATGTTGACAAAATATTACAGATGCTGATGAGGATGATTACAGTACCTACTACAGTCCGGATGACGTAGTGGGCTTAGACTTGGAGGCCTTGGTCCAGCAGGGCTTAGCTCCGCCCGACGAGCCTCTAGCTTAGTTTAGTTAGATATTTTGGACTGGACCTTGTCTCCAGCTTGCTACCTATGTTATGATATTATATTTGGGATTGTATAACTATCTTACCTTGTGTCTCTCTCTCGTTGTTGAGCTGGATATTGCACTCGTGGTTTTTATCTATCTGGTTTTTCGTGCCATACTTCTTTCTTCTAGTTTGTGATTGAGTTTATCAGTATTTTATATTATATACCTCCGTGCGGAGATGACAGGTTATTATAAACTGTTTGTTGGCTAGTAGACCTACAGCATTCTACGTCGTTTTTACGGTATTGGCTGGGTGTTGTCACATACTTGTGCCCCTACCCAGGGTGCTGGTCGTGACAGCAAGTCTCTAACTTCGTAGAACGTGCCCACAATACTGCCTACGATCACGTGCATCTCAATCAAATGATGTCACGCGTCCACAGCAGTTGGTGTAACCGTTCACGCAAGTGAACAGGCGCGCAACCTAAAGCTTCCACAACCCAGAATAACTGCTAAACATTTATTTCCAGAACTCTATAAATGGAGTTTTAAATCAGTCCCAAAGCATTACGGATGACCATAATCTTCTGCTAAACTGTTGTTGCATCCTCCAGAGGCTCGTGTCTTCAATATCACATCGTCCAAGGGATAAAGTGATCGTCTTCTGATCAGATTCCTATAGTTGTACTTCCCCAGAATTCAATTATACTTTTTGTACCCTTTCTCAGTTTGTAGAAATCAAAACCTCTATTTTTTGCAAACACCTGCTAGAGCCTCTTTCCGTGCCAAGCCGACCATGGGAGAGCATATCGATGGACTTCATTTTTGCATTGCCGAAAGTGGAGACGCTTGGGTCCATTCTTGTGGTGGCGGACCGATTCTCAAAGTACGCGACCTTTATTGCTGCTTCAATGGATTGTACAACAGAGGAGGCCGTGAGACTGTTCATCCGCCACGTCGTGAAGTTTTGGGGCATTCCGGAGAACATTGTCAGCGACCGGGATCCCCGTTTCACAGGAAAGTTTTGGATGAAAGTATTCAAAATCCTTACGACGGACTTGCACTTCTCGACCAGCTTCCACCCGTAGACGGACGGGCAGACAGAGTGGGTCAATTCTCTACTCGAGGAGTACTTGCGGCACTTTGTGAGTACAAGCCAGCAGGATTGGGTGCACCACCTCGACGTCGCTCGGTTCTGCTACAATCTTCAGCGGAGTGAGTCGTCGTATAGCAACCCATACGATTTGGTGATAGGACGACAGCCGCTTGTCCTGCACATGCTGAATTTGAGGTCCTCGAGTAGAAGCCCCACGGCCAACCAGTTTACTTCATATTTTAAGGCAAAGGCAGACATTGCCAAGGCATTTCCGAGAAGGCTGTAAAGAAAATGAAGAAATAGGCCGACGCGAGGCGAAGGCCGGTTGAGTACAAGGAGGGGACATGTTGACGGTCAAGCTACAACCGCAATAGTTTAAGGTGTTTTGAAAAGTACATAAAGGACTGATTCGAAAGTACGAAGGCTCCTTTCCCGTGCTCAAGGAGGTAGGCAAAGTGGCCTACAAGCTCGAGCTCCCCGCCAAGCTGAAGATTCATCCAGTCTTCTATGCAAGTTGCCTGAAGCCTTATCATGAAGACTTAGAGGATACCCAGCGAGAAGTTCCGAAGTGACCCACAGCGACCATGACGACGTCATTCGACAAGGAGGTTGAAGCCGTGCTAAACAAGAGGACCATTTGTCGGCGAGGCGTATCCTCGTATGTGGAGTTCCTCATGCAACGGAAGGGCATGCCACACGATGAGTCTACCTAGGAACGTGATGATACGCTGCATCCGTTCGAGGCCGAGGTCTAGACGTTTCTCAGCGAGCATGGTTGAGGAGGACGTCAACGCCTTAGGTAGGAGAGAATGTAACATTCGAAAAATTGTATCCCGCCCGATGCCAAGTTGCATAACCTTTTCACGGACCAAGGTTATGCGGGAAGCTTCCAAAACATTCTAGAAGATGGCATAACTCTCTAGAAAACGGTAAATTTCTCCGAAAGGCCCAAGATCATTCTAGATGGCTCAATGTCACGCCCCAGAACCAAAATACTGGAGAGCGAGGGACAGACAAAGCCAACTACATACATTGGAGTGCAATATACTTCGTAATACGATCATGGCTGTCTAGATGCATGAGTGTTAATCTATAATCCATCAGTCTCTTATGGTCAAGAATAAGCCTAGTATCTCAATCTCAAGCAAGCAAATAATTATTACACTATGTTAGATCATCAGATATACAAAGTAAGGTATCCCAAATATTACATATTTAGGTGATCATGAAGCAAGTCATACAAAATGCGAAGACTAACAAGAATTAAGTCATACATGATCAACCCTAGAATTTTATAATCATGTTACAGCCCTTAGGCAGATAGAAATAAAATTTTAACACGAGCTAACATATGCTCTGTTGGCACATTTTATTTTGAGTAATTAACAGCATCTTCGTAGTTTAGTCTTCTGTTCTTCAGATTCAAACATTCTCAGAAGATCTACTACATGGAGTTCTTCCGTTCAAGAGCATTCTCCTTCTTCCTTGAAGACTGTAGCAGTTACCGGCGTTCCCTGCATAAGACGGCGTCTTCCTGCTTAGAGTCTTCGAGTCTGTACTGGTCTAGGTATATCTGTAAACACCTAAGGACGTATGACAGTAAAAAGAACAAGTCAAAAATCAAATAGCTACAGAGCGGCATACCGGCGGTATGTTCCGGCATACCGGCGGTATACCGTTTTTAGAATACAGAAAGTTGCTGTGACAAATAGTCGGCATACCGGCGGCATGCTTCGGCATACCGACGGTATACCGCTTTCTTGTCCAGAAAGTTGCTGTGACAAATTGTCGGCATACCGACGGCATGCTCCGGCATACCGACGGTATACCGTTTTTAGCAACCCAAAAGTTAATGTGACAAATTGTCGACAAACCGACGGCATGCTCCGACATACCGACGGTATACCGTTTTTAGCAATTCAAAACTTGCTGTGACAAATTATCGGCATACCGGCGGCATGCTCCGGCATACCGGCGGTATACCGTGTTTCAAATATTTGGTTTTCGAATTGCTCTGACTAGCATTAATGGCCGCATTTAATGCTCTCAAACGGTCATTAATATGACCGTTACTATTTGGCCGGTATACCGACGGTATGCCGCTGCATACCGACGGCATGCCGTTCTGTCTGTATTCAGAGCATTAAATGCCACCAACTCTTGGTTCTCTTATAAAAGAAAGCTCTCTCTCTCTCTTGAGCTTTCTTACCAACTCTTCCATAAATTTTCCAACAACCAAGAGCTCCACCATTAATACTCTTCCAAGCTTTTCATTGTCATCCTCTTCCAAAGTGCTAGAGTATTAAAGAGTTGTACATTTCGATCTTCACGTGTTAGAAGATCAACAAGTTCTCATTCTCTTTTGTTTGAAGTTGGCGAGCCTTTGTAAGAAAACTCGTATGTAGAAGTTGGCGAGTCTTCGGATCCAAACTTGTGTTGAAGTTGGCGAGTTCTTCGGATCCAAACTCGTGTGTACTATTTGGTTAAATAGTAGATTAAAGCCGGAGAGAGTTCCGGGACTGGACTGCCTCAAAAGAGGATACCAGGATACATCCTTGCGTTTGCGTTTGATCTTTCTACTCTTTACTTTCAATTGTCTTTATTGCATCAATTGTTGTAGTTAATTTTTAATTTCCCTATTCACCCCCCCTCTAGGGTTCTACAATTGGTATCAAAGCTTCGTTCTCTTGATTTGGATTTATACCCTTGAGTGATCCATGGCCTCTAACCCTAGCATCAACACGTTTCACAATGAGGGACACTCCACAAATAGGCCTCCCCTATTTGATGGTACCAACTATAACTACTGGAAGATTAGGATAGGCATTTATCTAAAGTCCATAGATTTCGATTTATGGGATTGCATGATAAATGGCCTTCCTACTCCTTCCAGAGCTATTGAGGATACTGCTTTTGACACCCTTCGGGAGACACTTGCTGAAAACATCAAGAAGCTTGCTTGTCGAGATGCCAAGGCAATGAATGCTCTTTACTGTGCTCTCGACAGTAGTGAATTCAACCGAATCTCTACTTGCAAGAGTTCCAATGAGATTTGGAAGTTACTTGAAGTCACACACGAGGGAACTTCACAAGTGAAGGAATCCAAGATCAATAGACTCACGCAAGAATATGAGTCTTTTAAAATGAAGCATGATGAATCAATTGCTAGCATGTTTACTCATTTTGGTGACATTATTAACCCTCTCTCTTCTCTTGGAAAGGAATATCCCGCTCATGAAAAGATAAGGAAGATTCTTAGAGGATTGACGAAATCTTGGAGCCCTAAAGCTACCGCAATCATTGAGGGGAACGATCTAACCGTCATGAACCTAGAGACCCTCATGGGTAAGCTAATGACTCACGAGCTTGACATGAAGGATCAAGAGGAATCCTCCATTCAAGAGAAGGAGAAGGAGAAGACCAAAGAAAAGGAGAAGACTCTTGCTCTCAAAGCATCAAAGTCCTACTCCAAGGATAGCTCCGACGACAATGAGTCGGACGATGATGAAAAAATAGCTCTCACAGCTAAGCACTTCCGGAAGTTCTTAAAGTTCAACAAGGCTAACCGCTCTAGACGGGACAATGAAGAAGACCCGACGTGCTATCAATGCAGAAGACCCGGACACATCAAGAGGGATCGTCCGATGATACGAAAAGACTCAAACAAGTACGAGAAGCCTAGCAAGGAAAGCTCGTCCTCCAGAAAGTTCGTCAACACTAGCATTTGGTGTGAAAGCGATGCGAGCGACTCCGACAACGACAAGGAGTGCAAACACAATGCCAACGTCTGTCTCATGGCAACCGATGAGGTACTTGCTGATTTTTCCTTAAACATTCTTACCTATGATGATTTGGAGAAAGCCATTCTTAAGTTACATGAAGAACACAAAGGTGTTCGAAATAAATACAAGAAATCTCTTAAGGAGGTTGAGGCTCTTCAACTTGAAGTAGAGAGGCTCTCAAGTATCATTATTGATGTGAAAGAAAAATCTCCTATTTCTGACACAGATGAAATGGAGTCTTTGCGACTCAAATTTCAAGAATCTCTTGACACCATCAAGAAAAAGGATGATGAGATTCAATCCATGAGAAGCTCTTATGAATTTGCCATGCGCAAATGTCAAGATGCTAATAGAAGAGAATATTCCACTTCTATTAAGTATAATGATCTTCTTACACGGAGTAAGAATTTAGGTAATAAGAATACCACTCACATGCATGCTCCAAGATACCCTCACACTCATCACAATGCTTGGCATAACCATTACATGAACACTACACACAACTCCTTTTCTAACACAAGAAAAGGACCTTTTGTTAAGAAGAACACCTCTCATCATGCATTTTACTATCATCATAACACTCATGGTAGAACTTCTCACACTAGAAACTCACATATGCACAACACTCACACTTCCTCTTCTAGATCTTCTTTAATGTGCAATTATTGTGGTTTGCTCGGTCATACTTCAAATTTTTGTTATACAAGAAAACAAGTTGACATGAGAGTTCTTAAATGGGTTCCTAAGACTAACACTCAAGGACCCATAAGATCATGGGTACCAAAATGTTCATCTTCAACTTATGTTGTAGGTGACGAATCCTTCTCATGCTAGAAGCAAGTAAATTCTCGATAGCGGTTGTTCACGGCACATGACCGGTGATGCTTCACTTTTTACAACGCTATCGATGAAGAAGGAAGGACACGTCTCCTTCGGTAACAATCTTAAAGGTTATATTATTGGAAATGGTAATATCGGTTCTCCTCCTTATCCTTGTATTAATAATGTATGTCTTGTTACTAATCTCAAGCATAACCTCCTTAGTATTAGCCATCTTACCGATAATGGCTATGATATCAAGTTTGTTAAATTCAAATGCTACATTACCGATAGCTCCAATGGAACTATTGTGTATGAAGGCATTAGAGAAAATAATATTTATGTTCTTTATCTTGTTGAAGGTACTAACAATGACAGGTGCCTAGTTGCAAAGAACGATGAGAGTTGACTTTGGCACATGAGGCTTGGACACGCCAACATGGATACCATCTCTCGCCTCGCCTCCAAGAAGCTTGTACGAGGACTTCCTAGTATTCCTTTCAAAAAGGATATGGTATGTAAAGAATGCGAGAAAAGTAAGTTGACCAAGTCATCCTTCAAATCCATCAACTCTGTGAGTACCACTAGACCCCTTCAACTTATTCATATGGATCTTTTCGGGCCTAGTAGAGTAGCTAGCCTTGGTGGCAAACTTTATGCTTTTGTTTTAGTTGATGATTTTTCGAGATTTACTTGGGTTATTTTTCTTGCTTGCAAAAGTGATACTTTTCGTGAATTTGTTGCTTTTTGTAAACGTGTTCAAAATGAGAAAGGTTTTTCTATCAACAAAATTAGGAGTGATCATGGAAGAGAATTTGATAATGTTGATTTCAAAAGATTTTGTGAAAAGAATGGTTTTGGACATGATTTTGCTTGTCCTCGTACTCCTCAACAAAATGGTGTTGTGGAGAGAAAGAATAGAACCCTTGGCGATATGGCCCGGGTTATGTTAAACCAATATAAGCTCCCCCAATATTTTTGGGCGGAAGCCGTTAATACGGCGTGTCATGTTATTAATAGAGTCTTAATTAGACCTATTACTAAGAAGACTCCTTATGAGCTTTGGTTCAACAAAATTCCTTCTATTGAATATTTCAAAGTTTTTGGTTGCAATTGTTTTATTTTGAATACCAAGGATAACCTAGGCAAGTTTGAAGAAAAAGCCTATGAAGGAATATTCTTTGGATACTCTACTCATAGTAAAGGTTTTCGTATTTTTAACAAAAGAAGTCTTGTTGTCGAAGAGTCAATCAATGTCTCTTTTAATGAACTCAACTCTTCTATATTCTCCTCTTCCGAGGATATTGATGACATCTCGTTTGGGTTGGAGAACTCCTCTATTGAGGATCGTCATTCTTCATCTAACAATGAAGTTGTGACCCCATCTAAAGAGTCTCCTCCTCTCGAGCCTCCTCCAAAGGATCTCCCAAGAGAATGGAGATTTGTCACCAATCATCCTAAGGAGCTTATCATTGGGGATCCTTCCTCAAGTGTTAGCACAAGATCCGCCACTCGTGATCTTTGTGCCAATGTGGCTTTTATCTCTCAAATAGAGCCTAAAAATGTTAATGATGCTTTTCTTGATGAATTTTGGATGATAGCTATGCAAGAGGAGTTAAATCAATTTGAGCGAAGCAAGGTTTGGGAACTTATCCCAAAACCTAGCAATCACCCCATTATTGGAACTAAATGGGTGTTTCGCAACAAACTTAATGAAGATGGGTTAGTGACTCGTAACAAAGCCCGATTGGTTGCTCAAGGCTATAACCAAGAGGAAGGCATTGACTACGATGAAACCTATGCTCCGGTTGCACGTCTTGAATCCATTCGTATGCTTTGTGCCTTTGCTTGTTTTAATGACTTTAAGCTATTTCAAATGGATGTTAAAAGTGCTTTTCTAAATAGTATTATTAAAGAGGAAGTTTATGTTAAACAACCTCCCGGTTTTGAAGATTTTCAATTTCCTAATCACGTCTTCAAACTCCATAAAGCCCTTTATGGCCTCAAACAAGCTCCACGTGCTTGGTATGAGCGTCTTAGCTCTTTTCTTGTTTCTCACAATTTTTCAAAGGGAAAAGTTGACACCACACTTTTTATTAAATCCCATGATGGGACTCTCTTATTGGTTCAAATTTATGTTGATGATATTGTTTTTGGTTCTACTAACAACACACTTTATGTAGAATTTGCCAAAGTTATGCAGGAAGAGTTTGAAATGAGTATGATGGGTGAACTCTCCTTCTTCTTGGGATTACAAATCAAACAAGGACCTAAAGGAAACTTCATTAATCAAGCAAAATATACAAAGGACCTCCTCAAGCGTTTCGACCTTGACTCATCCAAATCAATGAGGACTCCTATGGCCACAACGACAAAGCTTGACAGTGATGAAGATGGCACATCGGTCGACATTCGTAAGTATAGAGGTATGATCGGTAGCTTACTCTATTTAACTGCTAGCCGTCCGGATATCATGTTTAGTGTTTGCTTGTGTGCACGATATCAAGCCAATCCAAAGGAATCACATTTGAGTGCCGTTAAGCGCATTTTTCGTTATCTCAAAGGCACCATTAACATGGGTCTTTGGTATCCGAAATCCTCATCCTTTGAGCTTCACGGCTTTTCAGATGCGGATTTTGTCGGATGCAAGATTGACCGCAAAAGCACTAGTGGCACATGTCAATTCCTCGGGAAGTCCTTGGTATCGTGGTTTAGTAAGAAGCAAAACTCTGTTGCTCTTTCAACCACTGAGGCAGAGTATATTGCGGCTGGTTGTTGTTGTGCACAAATTCATTGGATGTCACAAACACTTTTAGATTATGGCATTTCTCATTCTTGTACCCCTATTAAATGTGATAACACTAGCTCTATCAATCTCACGAAAAACCCGATTTGTCACTCACGCACGAAGCACATTGAAATTAGACACCATTTTCTTCGTGACCATCAGCAAAAAGGAGATATCCGTCTTGAATTTATTGATACTACCTATCAATTAGCCGATATTTTTACTAAGCCTCTCCCGGAAGATCGCTTCTCTTTCCTTTACCGTGAACTAGGCATTTTGTCCTTTGATCCATAGTCCCATTCGGCCGGCACACCGACGGTATACTACGGTATACCGACGGCATGCCGTTTTTCCAAGCAGAATTATGTTCTGTTTTGAAACTCGGCATACCGTCGGTACATGTCGGCATACCGTCGGTATGCCGGATGGAGGCGGACAGGACACCTACTCTGAGATCCGGGCCCACTTTTTTATCTCTCTTCCATTATTCTTTTTATCCTATCTTTATTCCCTCTCATCCATCCCATCCCTCTTAACTACCCATCTCCTCAACTCCCTTCCTATTTATTACTCTTCAAATCACTTCCCCCTTTCTCTCCTCTTTTTACTCCACTCTCATTAATTCATCCCATCACCTTTTCATCTTCCCACTTTAATCCTCCTCTACAACCGTTCCCTTCCTCCCCTCCTTTCATTTCATCTCTTCATCTTCCCCCTCCTCTTTAAAAACTTCATTCTTTCCTCACTTCTCTACTCCTCCTTCATCCACTCCAAATAACCACAACCTCATCTCTCTACATGGCAAACCCTAAGCGCCCCCGATCCTCCTCCTCCTCCTTGTTCAACCCCTTCGTCCCGGTGGCGCTACCTACCGGCTATGACCAACGCGTCTTCTCCAACTCTCTGGCGGCCGAGCTTTGGTTTCAGCACTTCGTCCATCACAACGTGTTCAAGGGACGGGCGATCAACTAGAACCTCTTCCCCGGTCACGTCCCTTTGTTTGACGACGCCGGTCTCTCCTCTCTTCTTCGGCGCTAAATTCCGGTCTACCCCGCTGCTGTCCGACTTTTCTATTGTAATATGAGAGGGGATGACGACGATCCATCCGCCATTCAATCTATAGTCAATGACCGTCACTTTCGTCTTACTTCTCGGGAAGTGGGGAACATCTTAGGCATCCCGGACAAAGGGAAAGCGTTACCATCTTTGGGTGCTCTCAACTCCTCGGCGGCGTCACCTTTCGACGAATTCTGCCGTATCATCTGCAAGGGTCCCAACCCTCCTGCCATCCCGGCCCTCTCTGTCCAGCTGGAGCCGTTTTACTACGAGCTCCATCGGATCGTGTGCCACACTCTATTTCCTAAGGGTGGGAACTATGACGCAATCACCGGTGATGCCCTCGTCTGCATGTATCATCTCTATGCCCGAAAGCGGTTCTCCTTCCCGAAGACTCTTCTTCTGCAATTTCGGCGTGTCATGCCTTCGGGGAAGCAGAATCTCTAATATGGCTCTTTTATCACTCTGCTTATAGAGGCCAAACATGTTGACCTGTCTCTCTGCTCCTCGGATGGCGTCCCCTCATATCTTGCTGTCTCCCGTACCCTTGCTGGCGCCTCTACTTCCCGTGCCTCATCTTTCCAAGAGCAACCGGCATCCACTCCTGCTGCTCCCACATCTACCCCTCCTACTTCGGGCCATTATATGCCGCTCACTCAGCAGCACTTTGATATGCGGATGGCCCAGGCGGAGGAGCAGATGCGGGCCCACACTCGTGGACTTGGCACCCTGATCCAGTCTCGTTTCCACGATCAGGGGTATTTTATTCAGCGCACTCTGCAAGACCGGGATGCCTTTCTGGATCTTAATCTTCAGGATCTCATGTACACGGCCCCGCGTTTCTCTGACCCCAATGCCTATGGGTTTATGTACCCTGACGGCATTGATCCTTTTGGCGCCTTCCAGCAAGCTCAGGGTGATGATGATAATCCGGCTGAGGATTAGGGATGGACTTCCTTTTGGTGATGGTTTCGGTTTTTGAGTGTTTCTAGTTTTTATGTGTTTGTCTTTATGTTGTCTTTTGTGGTCCTTCGGAGACCGGTGTGTGGTTGTTAATAGTTGTTTGCTGTCCTTCGGGGACTTTATCTATGGTTGTCTCTAGTGTCCGGCTCTCGTTGTGGAGAGTCTTTTATTTTATCACTGGGATATATATGGGTCCAGTATGTATTCACTTCCTACTTCAATATATTAATGCATGCTTCTCTTTTTATATACTCGTGTCATTTTTATTATGCACTGTTTCTATTGATTATCCCCATCTTTGACTAAGTGACAAAGGTGGAGAAATCGTATTGAGGGGGAGCTGTCTACCTACGGGGGAGCTACTCCCTGAAGATGCTCTCTCTCTATTTTGTCAATTATCAAAATGGGAGAGTTTGTTGGCATATTTTATTTTGAGTAATTAACAGCATCTTCGTAGTTTAGTCTTCTGTTCTTCAGATTCAAATATTCTCAGAAGATCTACTATATGGAGTTCTTCCGTTCAAGAGCATTCTCCTTCTTCCTTGAAGACTGTAGCAGTTACCGGCGTTCCCTGCATAAGACGGCGTCTTCCTGCTTAGAGTCTTCGAGTCTGTACTGGTCTAGGTATATCTGTAAACACCTAAGGACGGATGACAGTAAAAAGAACAAATCAAAAATCAAATAGCTACAGAGCGGCATACCGGCGGTATGTTCCGGCATACCGGCGGTATACCATTTTTAGAATACAGAAAGTTGCTGTGACAAATAGTCGGCATACCGGCGGCATGCTTCGACATACCGGCGGTATACCGCTTTCTTGTCCAGAAAGTTGCTGTGACAAATTGTCGGCATACCGACGGCATGCTCCGGCATACCGACGGTATACCGTTTTTAGCAACCCAAAAGTTGCTGTGACAAATTGTCGGCATACCGACGGCATGCTCCGGCATACCGGCGGTATACCGTTTTTAGCAACTCAAAACTTGCTGTGACAAATTGTCGGCATACCGGCGGCATGCTCCGGCATACCGACGGTATACCGTGTTTCAAATATTTGGTTTTCGAATTGCTCTGACTAGCATTAATGGTCGCATTTAATGCTCTCAAACGGTCATTAATATGACCGTTACTATTTGGCCGGTATACCGACGGTATGCCGCTGCATACCGACGGCATGCCGTTCTGTCTGTATTCAGAGCATTAAATGCCACCAACTCTTGGTTCTCTTATAAAAGAAAGCTATCTCTCTCTCTTGAGCTTTCTTACCAACTCTTCCATAAATTTTCCAACAACCAAGAGCTCCACCATTAATACTCTTCCAAGCTTTTCATTGTCATCCTCTCCCAAAGTGCTAGAGTATTAAAGAGTTGTACATTTCGATCTTCACGTGTTAGAAGATCAACAAGTTCTCATTCTCTTTTGTTTGAAGTTGGCGAGCCTTCGTAAGAAAACTCGTGTGTAGAAGTTGGCGAGTCTTCGGATCCAAACTCGTGTTGAAGTTGGCGAGTTCTTTGGATCCAAACTCGTGTGTACTATTTGGTTAAATAGTGGATTAAAGCCGGAGAGAGTTCAGGGACTGGACTGCCTCAAAAGAGGATACCAGGATACATCCTTGCGTTTGCGTTTGATCTTTCTACTCTTTACTTTCAATTGTCTTTATTGCATCAATTGTTGTAGTTAATTTTTAATTTCCCTATTCACCCCCCCTCTAGGGTTCTACATGCTCGACGGTAGAATGGGAGAGCAAAATAAGAAACATATCCGTTGCCACAGTTCCTCCTTGTGTTCACCATCTGGCTAGAAAGTAGTTAGATCTTCGGGTATCACTCTGAAATCTGGTTATACAAAACCAGCTAGTCAGGCCCCAGTAAGAGCAAGTACCACAAGGAAGGCTCAACTTATGAACTAAAACCAGCATATAAAGTTAAAAAAACTGATACGATAACATAATATAATAGCATAAAAGACAAGGGTTAAAAAGAACATACGAGCTTGCCTCAAGAAAAATAAGAGGTGAAATATAATTTCTATGTTAATCATGAGACAATCATTCAGGCACGGCTAATCAAGTCCTACGGCTTGCTATCATTAGCTAACTAGGGTTATTACAGGCCTAGTTACTAACAAGATGTAATAAAAATATTTCCACAGTCACAAGCGCTAGATATTATCCAGGCTATTCGGGCAAAAGTTACAAGAGTTATCAAGATTTCTGGTGTACTTGGGTACTTAGAATACAAGGAGTATAATACACAACAATGTGCTGGAAATGCGCCCTATTCGATGGCAGACTACAATTCTGCAGGTGTGACAGGAATAACGGGATCACTTGTAACTGTGAAATCTCTTTATATGAGCTACTTAATCAATCTAGTCGTTTAACCTAGTCAGATTCATTTTGAATCCCTGATTGTGGTAACCAGGAATCCATGTCCTAAACATGATGCAAGACAAAACATGTAGCTTGTACAACCAAAATCGGAAAATCAACCACAGAGTCAAGACATGAGTTACACTAGCAAGACAAGAAATAGTTGTCGTAATAGCAATCAAGGTTATACATGTCATGCCACATTTACTTGTCATATCGAGAATACTTTTCATGAAGGACCTCGACGGGCCATTATAAAGATTATCAAGATGGGATCATATTATCATCTTCAAGTTCAAGTTACTAGCTCAAGATTATCAAGTCGGGTCATCCCAATTTAGGCCCAGCATAAAAGACATGCAAAGAAGGACAAGAACATCTACAAAGAAGTGCGTGCGGAAGCGATGCACGCGCAGAAGGATGACGCGAAACATATGCGAGAACGCATGATGAAGCGTGTGCAGGACCGCACGGAGAGGCGCATGGGAGGGCTCGCTAAAATGGCACATGGCGCCAAATAGCACGCAGAATGGCGCTCGGTGCTAAATGATGCTCGGCGCTAAATGATTGTCGGCGCTAAATGGTGTGCGGCACTAAATGGCGCACGATGCTAAATGGCGTACGACGCTAAATGGCGTGCGGCGCGAAGCGCGGGCGCATTGTTCATCGTCCCTGCAGCATCGAAGGTGTTTGTGGACCAAGAACACGAGAACGACCATATTTTCCTCAAAACAAGTCAAAATCAAGCCATTCAAAAGCCAAAGTTAGGTAGAATTGTATTCCCCACAACATGGAACCATGAGATTTTAAAAATACCAAGTTTTCAGAGATTAAATCCGAGAAAAATAAGAAAACTTAAAACTTAGATCTACAAAATATACTCACTCAAAACCAAAAAATCTAAGTTCTAAATATACTTAGAATCATACAAAGAAGATAACTGAATAATCAAAAATGGAGATCCAACATGTTTTCCATGGAGCATGGTATACTTGCCTTAGGTTGGTGGGAAGAGCAATAGAGAGGGAGAGAAGAAGAGTAATGGAAAATAATGAGAAGGGAGAGAAAGAGTTGGTTTATATATCAAGCCATCTCAAAACAAACCAACCCAAACCAAACCAAGTCAAGCCAAGTTTAAACCAAAACTAAACCAAGCCAAAACTAAGCAAGACAAGTCTAAATATGGGTCACCTGACAAATGTCAAAAATCCGTATACGTATACTGAAAATACGTATAACAAAAAACGAGAGTGACACCCAAGATCCTTCTGGATGACCCATGACCTTTCTAGAAGGACTCGAAGCTTCCTTTGTCCTTATTTAGTAGGAGAATAATCCCTGAAATATTTTTTTCCCGAAGTTTCCATGTAAAACTCTATGAGCACTATAAATAAGGGAAAGGCCTCTTTTGTTCCTCACCACAAAAACTTGTAAGCATTCTCCAAGTCAATAAAGAATAGTTACAAGTCTCTCTCTTGCTGCACTCTTCTTGATTTCCTTAGCGATCTAGCTAAGTCAGGTTGGGAAGACTTGTACGAGTCTTCGAGAAGGAAGATAGTACATCGCACGGGACAAAGTGCTAGCAAAAATACTAAGTCCGTGATAACTAGTATTAAATGTTTTATGTGGTACGCTACTAAATATCTTACAATAGGTACACGTCTTGCGAGTTCGCCAAAATGAAGTTTTGAAACAGAGTTTTATTTACAATAGATAAAGAAAGAATAATTAACCAAAATAATAGCACAATCAAGAATAGCTATAATATAATATGGTTCAACGAATTCGAATTTAAGTCCACGTACCAAAAAAAACTTTATTGAACAAAAAAAACTTATAAGAGTTATTGCAATAAATTATCATACAAAAATTTCCTAAGAGATGTCCAATGAGCTCATTCTTTTTCTCTTAATTCCCCTACATTTTTATAGCTTCTTACCATAATCGCCAAGCTCATATATTCGAACTACGTAGATGGAGCTCCCCCTCTTTTATTCCAACAAGTCCAAACCCTAATTTCTTCAACTCCATCATCTATCTTCAATCTTGGCTTCATCTTCCCCATATTATGACAAAACCCTTATTATTATTATTCTCCACATCTTCCCACACTAACCTCCTTCGTCAACACCCGTCGAAAAGCCTCGCCTGACTAGGTCGTCGTTCGCGCCCAAGTTAGGAAAGGAGAAGAGGGAGAGAGAGAATAGGGTTGTCGGAGGGGACACTGGTCCTCGGGGCTTGTCGTAGGATTCTTACGCTGATGTTGGACAAGTAAAAGGTGATAGATATGTCACATGTAGCGTTGCGTTACTGGAACATGGGCGACTGCTTGTTGCGGCTGTGCTTGGGAAGGAAACAGGGGGCTTGGTGGCCTTGGCTATTGTTGCTGCTAGTACATCTCGTGTGGGTCCTCAGAGTGGGGATGGAGCGATGCACAAAGTGCAGGGGGTCGAGTGGCCAGATCGTCAGAATAGCGTCTCGACATCTATGTTGCGTCTATTAATTATTGAAGGACGTAACACTGCCATCGAACTAGCGTCCTTGGCTCCCTCAGTGATCCTAATTCTACTGCCCCCACCCCCCACCCCCCCCCCCTTCGATCTCGACACCCTTGTAGTCATGCTTTTTGATACTTGTCTATTTAGAGGTGACGAACTGGACATGATAGACTATGAAATCCCGGATGAGAAATCGCTACCAGAGGAATGTTTAAGTGTAACAACACTAAAGGTCAAGATTAGATTTGACCTGGAAACTCATCTATTCAGAAGCTTAATGTTAAAATAACATATTAAGAAGCACTAGGTTCAAAATCAATCGGTTAGATGTTTAATGTTAACATAACAGTATTACGACTCCAGGTTTTGATTTGGTGTGAGAACCCGCGCATTCAGAAGTTTAATGTTAACAATACAGAATAAGAAGCATCAAGCTTAAAATCATCTATCAGAGATCATACTAAGAAACATGATATCATTGAAAATTTGGTGCATTGTCATAGGTACTGGTAGAAATAGTTGATTTTCTCCTCTAATAATTTACAAACAAAATAAACAAAAATTAAAGTTACCGACCTCCGGAGAAGTCGCACACAAAGCACTGCCATAAGAGTTAATCCGGATCTATGTACAGCCTTTTCTGGATGCTTCTAGTGATAAAATCTCTGCTCTACCGGTATCCCGTCGTCGCACACAACTCGGAGAGATTGGCCCTGCCTTAGCTCTACCCAGAGCGAGGAGACGAAGAATGGAAATAATTTTCGTACGATAAGAATTTGGGAGAAATTTTTTTAGAGTTTTTTTGTGTCTTAAGAGAGGAGATGAAAGGCTCATTATATAGGCATAAACTTTGTAACCGTTCGATAAGGGACTAAACATTTGTGAGGAGCTTGGTTTTTGAATGAGATAAGAGCAACAGCACCAACAATCCTCCCTCCAAAAAAAACTAAGTTTTTGAATAAGGAAAGATTATGAGTAGAAAATATCTGGGCAGATCTATACTATACATAAATGAGATGGAGTACAACCTTGAATCTCACGTAGTGACTATTGTCTTTGTCTGAAGAAGAGCTTGATGGAACTATGTCTTGAATCAGTCTTCTTGAACCAGATTCAAAAAATAATACACATAGTATGATAGAGGTACTTGGATCTATCGGGTGGTGCGTTTGGTTAGCCATACGTACCTTTTTATATTCATGAGAGTTATCATGGATCGTCATATCCTATAGTCACGACCTTCACGACCTCTCATGTAGATAAGTCCTCAAGGGATGGTGATAGGAATCAACCATGCATATCATGCTTGGACTTATTAAGAGTTTAAACTCACCCTAACTATATCACACTGGAACACTGTCACCATAGGGATGGGGTATCCATGTACACATGTACAACATCTTAGATATTTACTTTAAAAGAATTTAATCACAGGATCAGTGTTCCATAATAGTCACCTAGTCCAGCTTGTTTCTACCCATTGAACCGGCTTCTTGGGATCTCCAGTCAGACTCGGTTGGGTTGTCACTGCTGGTGACTAACTTATGGGCTTAACCCCATCCCCTTTGATGATTCTAGGATTAATTTCCTAAACAAACTCTTCGTCAAGAGTAAACCGACTCTTCGTCAAGAGATCTGTAAAGTTATTTTACGACTTTATAGTCAAGAACTATAATTTTATTTTATTTTTTAAGGCTCTTTATATGTCTTGAAATACAGCTGTAGGTACTTGTTCATCTTAGAATTCATAAGATAATACTTTTAACATAATTTTAGAACAAATGACACATAGGAAAATATATAGTATAAAATGTCTGAGCCATACAGCTTCAGCACAAGATGCAGCTGAAGATAACATTTCAGATTATATAATAGTCTTAGCTATGATAGATTTGTAACACAAAGCTCAAGAGATGACAACTCCTCATAGAGTAAAAGAATTTATCCATAAATGGATTAGATGTCACATGAGTCAGATACCCAATTTGAATTTGAATGTCTTCTATGACATAGGAGTATCTAATATGATACAATTTATAGTCTAGAATATCCTTAAAAAAATATTCTTTCTAATATAGAATAGAATAACTGGTTTGACTGATTAAGTTACTTCCTAAATCAGATTTTGTGACATCATAATTATTTAACAAATGTGTGTTTACACTAATTGTTGATATAAACCTTTGGATAGTGAGCAAAAACTCATCTAACTCTATTACCCTTTAAATTAAGATACAATAACTTTCAGCCTTGGCTCTAAAGATTTATCTTTACAAGTCATGTTTACAAAAAAAAAATGACGATCTAAAGTATTAGAATAAGGGATTTTTGCTAATTCACCTTATCAAATCTTTAGTTTATCAAGTTTTGATCAACTTGGGTTAGCTGTAGGGACCGATTTTCAGCTAGCGAAGGTCCACAAGGGACGATTAAGTACCGTGTCACTTAGAGATGTTTATACCCGATTGAAAGAAGGACCCCTTTGGGTTGTACCCAAAATAATCTCAACTTTAAAAACTTTAGATTTCTAGGAATTTGCAATATCACTCAAATATTTTCTTTTGACTAAAAGCTTAAACATGTCAAAGGACATTATAATAACACAGTTTATTGCAAACCAATGCTTGCCTAACATAATCCATGTATTGTGACAAAACAATATTATGATTTCATTTTTTGACTAAAAATTCTAATATTATGACAATATGGTCAGCTAAGCTTCATGCAAATCGACCTAGAAAAAAAAATCATATAACATCACTTTAATACAATAATGTACAATACCATAATCCTTTCCAAATAATTAGGACAATACAAAAGATATGTTATTTTTATACATTTTAGAGAGAGTTTTATTATTCTCGCTATACATCCACTAATATCAGAATGATAGAGTAAAGAATTTTGTTTTACGTACCTTCACCATCAGCATGTTTGAGCATTTTCTAACAAGTCACAATCTATAATGCTGCTGACTTAGAAAGATAACAGTACAAAGATCATGTTAAAAATAAGAGAGTACAAAAATAAATATGTATTACCGTTACCGTTAACATTTTGCTTCTTTCGATCCTAGAAAGTTGAAAAATATTTGTAATGATCCTATCTTCAAAAAAAATTTAATTTTCATATTCCAAGAAAGGTAATTGAAACGTACCGGCCCAAACTTGTTCATTATGGCATCACAATGCATTGCCACATTAATTTAATAAATAATAGATCAACACAAAAGGTCTAAAATTCAACAAGACAACATTCAGATCCTTAGGAAATTTCATGAATATAGAGAGATCCAACACTAAATTTGAGTATTTGTATAAATAGATATTAGGCTGATGATTCGGTCTTCAAAAAAGTAGTGTTAGTTTTGCATATCAATAAGAAATATAGTGTGAACCGATACACAACTTGTACATTTTGGCAAACCAATATATATATATATATATATATATATATATATATATATATATATATATATATATATATATATATATATATTGTTAGTCCCGGGGCTTGATCAAAGATGGTAAACTCAAAATCGAGATCAGAGGTTCAAACAAACGTTCCCCTTCTGATTATTCTCGAGATCCACGAGGAATACTATAATATAAATCTGATTATAAAAGCAATAATAATCAGAAAATAAATCTCACATTCTTCCTCGCAATCGCAGTTGCTGACGGACAGAACTGAGTTACAACTCAGATGAAGGAGAAGAAAGAAGAAAGAAGAAGAGAAAAGGTTCTTGCTGGGGTGATTAAGATCACCGTTGCTCAAAGCAAGATTCGCCCCACCACGATTTGCTTCCAGGAACCAGCAAGTTCACGAAGAACTTTTGTAACGCTCGTAAGTCAATATTTGAGACAATAACGGGCTTCCTGGACTTTACAGACTCCCTTAACTCTCTTCTTGGTGCATCTTTCAAAGGAGGCCAAGGGGCTCTATTTATAGAGTGGAGTGAGACTTCACCTTATCTCCTATCCGATGTGGGACTAAAATACCAATACTCAAAAATAGAGTTTGATATTTTAGATCATCCCACAATCAGCATAGAAGTGTGACAGTCCGCGCCTACCCCCTGAACACTCTCGTGCATGCATGAGACATCCTGGAGTCCGTGTCCGAGTCCGAGTCCGCACAACAAAAATCAACTTGCATCCTTGTTGGAATTAATCATTTTTTTTTCTAGGAAAATACTCTCACATGGCACAAACTTGTGCCCCACTTCACCTTATGTGCATACCTCAACATAAGAAATGCATTATATTGAGATACTCATCATTTGGTGTAGCCGATGTGGGACTATCTTTTCTAGTCCAAAGGCAAAAACACCAAAAATCCCCCATATATCTCAATATATGGGTTGAGCGTTCCCCACAGTGACTGTCCATCATGAATTAGGAGAGATGTCGCTATGACTTGAATCTTCCCGCATAGGTTAAATAACAGCATGATACAAGAATGGACTAAGCCTTGAATTCTACACCATAACTGCAATTCTTCCTACTCACATAATGACAGCAACTGTGCTTCTGGCTGCACATTAAAGGCCTTGTGCCAGCCTGGTTTTAATGTATAATTTTGGACGTCTACAAGTTTACCCTCAAGAGACGGCCTGATATCTCTGTCCATACACTATAGGTGAGTTCTTTATAAAGAGTCATGGCATGAAGCATTGTGCTTCTTTGCGGTGCTACGCCGCTGTGACATAGCTTAAAGCCGAGGCTTTACCCTACCTGGGTACCTCATCATAGTGTCATACTAATGTAGCATGAGGTCACAAGCCTCTTTGTAGTGCCAAACTACCCAGCATGAAGCCTTGCGCTTTTGTGCGGTGTTACGCCGCTATGACATTGCTTGCGAAGTCGAGGCTTTACCCTACCTGGTACCTCTTCGTGGTGTCATGCCATTGTAACATGAGGATATCGTCCTCTTTGTAGTGTTGTCTACCTCTCTTTATTACGATTATCATACAGCATTAGGCTACCTGCCTATTTGCGGTGCTACTTCGCTGTGACTTGGCTCACAAAGCCGAGACATTACCCCTAACCGGGAACCTCATGGTGGAGTTACTCCACTATAGCATAGAGTTACACTTCTTGTAGTGCTGCGCTACCGTGCTTCCTGTAAAGTACTCCACGTGTCACGACCCGCACCCACTGTGGGGGTACGAGTACGTAACAGCGCCCAGCCTACGCCGCAGTATCGGCGGTAGAACGTTGTTCTAAGTCTCTAACTAACCATCAACTCATGCAGTATATAGTGTACTCATCATGATCAACTCCGAACGGAGGACAAGTATAAGATATGTTGTAACTCAATCACAGTCTAAGCACGATAAGATAACACCGAAATATAACTAAAAAATTGAAGACGACAAAACTACTGATATAATAACAACAAACTCAAACAATCTCAAGTCTCAATTCTATATATATAACTCCAGTTCTAAACATGAAAACTAAGACAAGACAAACTAGCTAAACTCCCGATCACTCCTGAGTGTCAGGGCCAAAGGTAGCTAAGCCATCTCCTGGTCTGTAACATGTAGGGCATGTGTCCTCAGGGCAATTATCTGTAAAATTTACAATAGGTCCAGTCAGGACAGGAACGAGCACATCTTATCTAGAAAACCCAAGTAAATGACAGAGAACTATAAATAAGTTATAGACAGTTGTATTGATGAATATGGCAGTTTATATTCAGGTGATGGTATAGAGAGACAGATAAAGTACAAAGAAAGTAAGTAACTAAACAAGAAAAGAAACATAGCAATGAAGACTGTAAAATAAGATCTAGCTGAACTAGAGTAACATGATATAAAGTCCAGACAGCAAAGTAGACCAGTGTAACTCCAATGTAAGTCCAGTACAAGATGAATCCAATACAAGATGAATCCAGTAAGGGACGATTCCAGTTATAGTGATCAATGATTCTAGGGTGAGTCCAGCCTATACTCTAGCAGTGTATTTTAAAATACCGAGATCGACATGTAAACGGCTATAGGTAATCCGGCACATCACACACCTGGCCGGGTGTGAGATGGCTATCATTCCAGTTTGATTACAGCAAAGGATGATTCCAGAAATGGGGTATGTCTACATGTCTTACTCTAGTATTTCCCCTTCCAGCAAGTGAATCCAGAATTCTGACACAATGATTCAAGATGATTCCAGCCAGTAATATGAAGATACCAGTAAATGATTCCAAAATGATTCCAGTAATAGAGGCCAAATAATAAATGTGTGTCGTATACATGAATCCAGAAATATCCATACGTGTTGTAACAGAGAATCGCATACAACTAACTAGAACTGAAGTACAGTAATTGACAAATAAATGAGAGAACTATCAGAGAATGTACTCGCCTGATACTCTAAAAAGAGTAGTAAAATATCAGATGTCTACACCGGAGTCACAATGTCCTAAACAGAGTAATACAGGTTATAATGTGTTTAAAATAAGGCAGATGATGTTTATGATGCAATCTACATGATTTCTAGGCCAATCTAGGTCAAAGTCAACCTTAAGTCAAACATGGTCAATTGTCTAGGTCAAACTAGGTCAACTGGTCACACCTAGACTCAATGTTGACTTTTGGTCAACTCTAATCAACATGAACCATTTGGTCAACTTGGTCAAAAGTCCACTATTGGTCAACTAGACTATTTGGGTCAAAAACTCTATGTCATATCACATATCCTAGTATACCACACAAGGCCTATATCATATTTATATACATATCACATATATACATTACACATACACATAACCTTAACCATGACTCAACTACCTCAACACATATATATCTATATAGTTATATATATATACCTTACCACTATTATTGCATATCTATATATAAGTCATATACAATCATCCTATAATCTCTCATGAAACCATACACACATACCTATTCCATAGCTATACACTAACCTATATATATCCTAGGCTCACAAATCACATACATACATTACCTACTAACTGTCACGACCCGCACCCACCGTGAGGGTACGAGTACGTAACAGCGCCCAGCCTACGCTGCAGTGTCGGCGGTAGAACGCTGTCCTAGGTCAAACATCTAACAAAATAAAGGTACCTGTACAGTATATACTCTCCGAATGGAGGTGACATAGCAGATACAGTCTCAATCAAATCTAATGTAGAGCATGATAAAGATAGATAAAACATGAAATCCAAAAGAGATACAGCAGATAGAAGCCTAAGTGTCTAAGATACACAAACCCAGAAATACATCTCAAAGCTCAAATACAGTAATCCATAAATACAACTCAAGACAACTGGAAATAAACTATGAACAAAATCCTAGCTATCTATACAACCTCTTCTGTGTCTCCTCTAGGGTAGCAGGCAACCTCCAGGCTATCTGTAAAATTTATCAACAGGTCCAGTCAGGACAGGAGCGACCACAGTACATCTCATGCAGTTCATATCATGGCAGGAAATATAAAGCAAGCAATAGAGTAAGATACATGAAACGTATAAGAAGATGTACATGAAAACTGGAGAGATATTTGATAACTAGAAATATATACATGATAAGTAAGAACTGTAGTGACTAGTGATTTAGAGTATGAGATGACATGTAATTGGCTTAGGTTGTACATGATGTACATGAGTGAACATGTGGGACATCAGCCAATAAGGCTGTGTTGTACATGATAAAACATGAAAAGTAACAGAGTGAACATGATGGGTAAATCACATGACCATTTATACTCACCCCTACCCACAATCAATACACAAGGATCCGTTCAAGTTACGTTACGAACATGATGTTTTGGTTATACAGGAAACACATAAGGAAACATGAGCGTACATGAAAGAACATGAGAGTACATGAATGTACATGAAAGAACATGAGAGAACATAAGTGTACATGAATAATGCAGAAGTAAGGAATACATGATGTACATGAAATACATGTCATAAAGTATCCGATGCGCCCGCTAAGGGGGATAACATCCCAAGAAGAGATCCATATAGTACCAATCCGTGATGATAACGTGACAGCATCAAGTAAAAGTAATCTAGAGCGAGAATATAAATCGTGACAAGTATGAAACGATCAGAGAATGTACTTGCCTGCTATCTGAATGTCCAAAGAAAATGTACTGTCCGAGAAGAGGTATCTGGCTCCTATTTAGAACATCACAAGTCACAACAAGTCCAAAATGGTAAAATAAAGCTCTACTATGCATTCTACATGATTCTAGGTCATTCTAGGTCAAAGTCAACTCTTGGTCAACTCTGGTCAACCGTACTAGTCAAACTAGGTTAACTAGGCAGTACTAGGTCTAAACCTAGACTAACAAGTCTCATTAGGCCTAACCAAGCCTAGACTAACACTCACACAAAATCACAAAGCTACACAAGTTATCAAACACACATTATATATATATATATATATATATATATATATATATATATATATATATATATATATATATATATATATATATATATATATATTCATATATATTTTTATTACAAGCAAGGTGCATAAAGACAAGGAGTGAGTGATACATGAATGTGGATATGGCAATGTGTACATAGCAGTACAATGTGTTCAAGTGTGAGGGGGTTATGTTAGAAGGATAACATTTAGCAAGGGTTCATTGTGTCACATAGAAGAAATAACATGTAAAGCATAGGTTTAGCATGTGTGTGTGGGTGTTAATCATAACAAAAGGATTTATTTATACATCAAAGGGTTTACTCATAACAGTAAGTAGGTTTTATGTGTATTCATGCTTGGGGTTACTGTCAACATGTAGAAGAGGGTTTTAACATATGAACATGGTGCTAAGTGCTAATATGGCATCATACATTCCTATCATGTTGGCATTCATATATAGCATACATTCATACTTGATTACGTTACTTACTTACATATGGATACTTGCATACATGTTTCAATACCTTGCATTACCCACATGCTTGTATTTCATCCATTCATTCATGCACCTATACATACATATTTGAATACATTATATACTTTCATACATTATATCATTTATGAATACTCTATATTATATTACATTCTCTTAACACACACACACACACACACACACACATATATATATATATATATATATAGATAGATATATATATATATATATATATATATATATATATATATATATATATATATATATATACATACATACATACATATTTGTACATACAAGGATACACAAAATGCATATGTCGTATAGTAATCTTCTACTTAAAATCAATACTGTACAAATTAAGCATTCATTAAATTCTAGGATTAAAGTATGTTATAGATCTTTGTGTTAGCTTTCCGAAACTTTAAACGGATTGCATTTTCGTGTCCGGAAGCTCCCAGAATCGCAAAAACACCGAAACACGTTCGTCTTTCGTACAGCTGACACTCAAATAATTTTACAAAAAGTTTCAAAACAAATTTGGCTTATTAAAATATATATTTAAAAAGCTAACTTCGATACGGTTCTTTTAAAAAAATGGGAGATAAATCAGAATTTTAAGCTAAAAGTTATGACATTTCTAAGTTGCTATTGCTACTAAAAACGTGGATAAATATTATGACGAATTTAGGTAGCTTGAGACAAAAGAAACACAAGTATATAACATAATATATCAAGAACTCACTCTCTACACTAATATATATATATATGAGACACTATAAAACACATCTCCAATACAAAAATATGAGATTAAACATGTAATAATTCATTCATACATAACAACAACACATAGTGCGTCCAAATTTGGGGTTTTTCCACATGGACATAACTACAACACAAAGGACACTCCTATGACCTCCAAATGGACACGAAATGGACACAAATGGAGATACAACCATGGGGGTCATTCCTATGGGTTCAAAATATTTCTATATGCATGTAGGGATGGATTAGATGAGAGATTATACCTTCCGGGAGAGAGAGATTCAAAGAAAAATCCTTCCAACACGACACCGACACGTAGAGATTCTAAAAGGACACGAACGAGCTCCGAATCCTCCCAAACTTGGCTAGCACCCTCTAACCATGGAGTAGAGGAGAAATGAAGAAGATTTGGTGTAAGAAGGGGTTGATTTGGAGATGAAATCAATGGAGGTTCATCTCTAAATTATTTTGGGGAAGAACAAGAGAGAGAAAGTGGATGAAAACAAATGAATGAAGGAGTGACTCACTCCTTATCCCCCCCATAGGTGGCTGTCCAAAAATGGTGTGGTGTCCCCTATTTGAATGTCCAAAATGCCCTCCACTAATCTATTTGATTTAAATTAGGAATGGGTTAAAGGTTGAGGTCAATTTAGTCTAGTTTTAAGTCTCTAATTAAACTAAACCTATCCATAAATAATTAGTCTAACTACTAAAAAAATTAATATCATGTGGACTAAAATTAATATCATGTGGGCCATGCCTAACTAGTGTATGGGTCCCACTAGAGTCAAACTAACCCCCGGGTCCCCGTTTCAAGTCGGATTGAGTTGAAATTCGAACCCAACTCAAGTAATCCCAAAACAATATCATAAATAATAAAATAAATTTCAACCCCAAAATAATATCATAACTAATAAAATAAATTTTAAAAATATTCAAAATGTAAAATAATAAAAATACCCCTGTTTCTGAAAACTGGGGGTGACAAATCTATCCACCTTAAAAAAATTCGTCCTCGAAATTAAAACAAAGCAATCACAGGAAATACATGCAGAAAACATTCTCATTCAAATACTTTTCAAAAAAAAATCAGCAATAAAAAAAATCTCTTTGAGGCACATCAAACATTGTAAATAAAAACTGATACGTGTCCTTATACAGGGTTATAGCTTAGTATTGAAAGGTTAAATCCAGTTTTAGTTCAGCATTTACATACAAAATATGAAAATAAGCTAACATTTAAACCAGTGCAATATTAACATAATGCAGTTTCAGATTTTAAGGGTTTGAAACATCACAACCAATCTCAATGCTCCCAATACATCCTAACATGATAGAAATGAAACCCTAACATACTATCAATACATTTATCTATGCATACAGTTCAATATTACATGTTAAATCTGAAATTGAACTAAACATTGGAAATCAATGTGAAAATGTTAACATGTATTCAGTTTTAGGATATTAGAGAAATTTGAACATCAACCAACCTAATGTTTATCACAACCTAACATGTAAGAATATGAAACCTAAATTTATATTCCTACATACCACAATGTATACAGCTCAAAATATTATATTTTTTAAAAAAAATAGCAAATTGAACTAATCACTTAGAATCCAGTATTAATGGTTAATATGCACACAGTCTCAGATTTGACAAATTCAAACATAACTCAATCAATTTTTTTGAATTGAAACCCTATGTATAACATGCATGTGCAGTGATGTAAACATAACTAATAACATAAAATTTATATTTAAATTACGAATTTAAGCTGAAAAAAGCAGAGAACCAGAAATATTAGGGTTTTGGAAATTTAAACATCAACAACATATTAATATGTATTTAGATAGGTTAGAATTCAAAGTGTAGCATGCATACGTATCAGGCAAGTGTCTGCTATATATATCCATATATTCTCATGTCCCAATATAAAAATCAAATTCTACGTTAAAACTAACATTTAGATTCCTACCAAGATTGCAAGTAGGTGATTGGTGAAATCAAGACAGTTTTATTATTATTATTATTATTTAATACAATAATAATAGCAAGAAGAAATAACAATGAAATCTATTCTGCTTATCTGTTTAAAGGAAGAACCATTTTGAAACCATAGCTATAATATCAAATCCAAGATAAGGTCTAGCAAAATCATCGATTCATTATATTAAGAAGAAATTCATAGTAAGAAGTCACACAAGGTTTATAACAACAGCCAAAGCTACTACTAAGTTAAATAATGAAAAACAAAACAAAACAAAAAATTTCTATTTTTTTAGAAAGACTGAACAAAAGTAGTGAAAACATGTTCAAAAGTATTTAAGGTACAATCTGATAATTATATGCGTCTATCCAAAATCATGGTGCTCTAAATCCTCGTCAAACTAGTAAGCAAGGCTACGATAATCACAGAGTCCTCGACTTAGGCACATACCTCTAGAATTATGGTATTTAATATTTTTGCGATTCCGCTAGCTTGGCTGCGAAAACCTTAAATTTCTACATCCGAGAAATATATCCAAAATCAGACTATATGTCCTCACTATGCTGGCTAATGTGACTATAGAAGACTAGATTCCATAACTTAGATGACCTAGCCCATATAATTTCATCTTGACAAAAATTAAATTAAATCAACAATGAATACCCAAAAATCAAATTTATCAACGAACATCAAGATTCAAAAATGAACAAAAATCCTTCAAATCATATAAATACAAACTCGGATGCTACAGCTAACATCAAGATTCAAAATTCAACAACCTTCCATCAAAATTAATAAATACAAACTCAATTCAACAATAATCCATCAAAATGAAATTCAACAACAGAAAGTAAAGATAAATCAAATCAAGGGAAGAGAGTTTTCAAATCGAAGTTAAAATAGGATTCTCAAGGGTCATCCCAGGAATCTCTCAAGGGATCCTAACTGTGATTGAGTACCTTCAAAATATATCCTAATCCTACTGCAGGCTGTAGTGGTACTCTAGTTCGAATACCACTACACAAACTCGACCTGCATGGGCTACCACTAAAAACGTGTCACGACCCGCACCCACCGTGAGGGTACGAGTACGTAACAGCGTCCAGCCTATGCCGCAGTGTCGGCGGTAGAACACTGTCCTAGGTCAAACATCTAACAAAATAAAGGTACCTGTACAGTATATACTCTCCGAATGGAGGTGACATAGCAGATACAGTCTCAATCACATCTAAGGTAGAGCATGATAAAGATAGATAAAACATGAAATCCAAAAGAGATACAGCAGATAGAAGTCTAAGTGTCTAAGATACACAAACCCAGAAATACATCTCAAAGCTCAAATACATTATCCATAAATACAACTCAATACAACTGGAAATAAACTATGAACAAAACCCTAGCTATCTATACAACCTCTACTATGTCTCCTCTAGGCTAGCAGGCAACCTCCAGGCTATCTGTAAAATTTATCAACAGGTTCAGTCAGGAAAGGAGCGAGCACAGTACATCTCATGCAGTTCATATCATGGCAGGAAATATAAAGCAAGCAATAGAGTAAGATACATAAAACACTGTAAGAAGACGTACATGAAAACAGGAGAGATATTTGATAACTGGAAATATATACATGATAAGTAATTAAGAACTGTAAGTGACTAGTGATTTAGAGTACGAGATGATATGTAATTGGCTTAGGTTATACATGATGTACATGAGTGAACATGTGGGACATCAGCCAATAAGACTGTGTTGTACATGATAAAACATGAAAAGTAATAGAGTGAACATGATGGGTAAATCACATGACCATTTATACTCACTCCTACCCACAATCAATGCACAAGGATCCGTTCAAGTTACGTTACGAACATGATGTTTTGGTTATACAGAAAACACATAAGGAAACATGAGCGTACATGAAAGAACATGACAGTACATGAACGTACATGAAAGAACATGAGAGAACATGAGTGTACATGAATAACGCAGAAGCAAGGAATACATGATGTACATGAAACACATGTCATAAAGTATCCGATGCGCCCGCTAAGGGGATAACATCCCAAGAAGAGATCCATATAGTACCAATCCGTGATGATAACGTGACAGCATCAAGTAAAAGTAATCTAGAGCGAGAATATAAATTGTGACAAGTATGAAACGATCAGAGAATGTACTTGCCTGCTATCTGAATGTCCAAAGAAAATGTACTGTCCGAGAAGAGGTATCTGGCTCCTATTTAGAACATCACAAGTCACAACAAGTCCAAAATGGTAAAATAAAGCTCTACTATGCATTCTACATGATTCTAGGTCATTCTAGGTCAAAGTCAACTCTTGGTCAACTCTGGTCAACCGTACTAGTCAAACTAGGTTAACTAGGCAGTACTAGGTCTAAACCTAGACTAACAAGTCTCATTATGCCTAACCAAGCCTAGACTAACACTCACACAAAATCACAAAGCTACACAAGTTATCAAACACACATTATATATATATATATATATATATATATATATATATATATATATATATATATATATATAAATATATATATATATATATATATATATATATATATATATTCATATATATTTTTATTACAAGCAAGGTGCATAAAGACAAGGAGTGAGTGATACATGAATGTGGATATGGCAATGTGTACATAGCAGTACAATATGTTCAAGTGTGAGGGGTTATGTTAGAAGGATAACATTTAGCAAGGGTTCATTGTGTCACATAGAAGAAATAACATGTAAAGCATAGGTTTAGCATGTGTGTGTGTGGGTGTTAATCATAACAAAAGGGTTTATTTATACATCAAAGGGTTTACTCATAACAGTAAGTAGATTTTATGTGTATTCATGCTTGGGGTTACTGTCAACATGTAGAAGGGGTTTTAACATATGAACATGGTGCTAAGTGCTAATATGGCATCATACATTCCTATCATGTTGGCATTCATATATAGCATACATTCATACTTGATTACGTTACTTACTTACATATGGATACTTGCATACATGTTTCAATACCTTGCATTACCCACATGCTTGCATTTTATCCATTCATTCATGCACCTATACATACATATTTGAATACATTATATACTTTCATACATTATATCATTTATGAATACTCTATATTATATTACATTCTCTTAACACACACATATATATATATATATACACATACATACATACATATTTGTACATACAAGGATACACAAAATGCATATGTCGTATAGTAATCTTCTACTTAAAATCAATACTGTATAAATTAAGCATTCATTAAATTCTAGGATTAAAGTATGTTATAAATCTTTGTGTTAGCTTTCCGAAACTTTAAACGGATCGCATTTTTGTATCCGGAAGCTCCCGGAATCGCAAAAACACCGAAACGCGTTCGTCTTTCGTACAGCTGACACTCAAATAATTTTACAGAAAGTTTCAGAACGAATTTGGCTTATTAAAATATATATTTAGAAAGCTAACTTCGGTATGGTTCTTTTAAAAAATGGGAGATAAATCGGAGTTTTAAGCTAAGAGTTGTGACATTTCTAAGTTACTATTGCTACTAAAAACGTGGATAAATATTATGACGAATTTAAATAGCTTGAGACAAAAGAAACACAAGTATATAACATAATATATCAAGAACTCACTCTCTACACTAATATATATATATGAGACACTATAAAACACATCTCCAATACAAAAACATGAGATTAAACATATAATAATTCATTCATACATAACAACAACACATAGTGCGTCCAAATTTGGGGTTTTCCTACATGGACACAACTATAACACAAAGGACACTCCTATGACCTCCAAATGGACATGAAATAGACACAAATGGAGATACAACCATGAGAGTCATTCCTATGGGTTCAAAATATTTCTATATGCATGTAGGGATGGATTAGATGAGAGATTATACCTTCCGGAAGAGAGATTCAAAGGAAAATCCTTCCTACACGACACCGACACGTAGAGATTCTAAAAGGACAGGAACGAGCTCCGAATCCTCCCAAACTTGGCTAGCACCCTCTAACCATGGAGTAGAGGAGAAATGAAGAAGATTTGGTGTAAGAAGGGGTTGATTTGGAGATAAAATCAATGGAGGTTCATCTCTAAATTAATTTGGGGAAGAACAAGAGAGAGAAAGTGGATGAAAACAAATGAATGAAGGAGTGACTCACTCCTTATCCCCCCATAGGTGGCTGCCCAAAAATGGTGTGGTGTCCCCTATTTGAATGTCCAAAATGCCCTCCACTAATCTATTTGATTTAAATTAGGAATGGGTTAAAGGTTGAGGTCAATTTAGTCTAGTTTTAAGTCTCTAATTAAACTAAACCTATCCATAAATAATTAGTCTAACTACTAACAAAAATTAATATCATGTGGAATAAATTAATATCATGTGGGCCATGCCTAACTAGTGTGTGGGTCCCACTAGAGTCAAACTATCCCCCGGGTCCCCGTTTCAAGTCAGATTGAGTTGAAATTCGAACCTGACTCAAATAACCCCAAAATAATATCATAAATAATAAAATAAATTTCAACCCCAAAATAATATCATAACTAATAAAATAAATTTTAAAAATATTCAAAATATAAAATGACAAAAATACTCCTGTTTCTGAAAACTGGGGGTGACACTAACTGTTGTTTGATATGTAAACTAAATACTAAAAAGATAAGGAAAACTGGAATCCAACTAAGACTAATATCTAACACTATATTCTAGATAACCCATGGACTCTCATGTAATCCTTCTAATACACTCACACACACACATAGCCTCAACTAATGCAATGCAACCCAGCCAAGCCAAATCAGGCCTGCTATTAGCTGCTGCAATACAAGCAACCAGGCCAATTTCCCTCTTTTCCTCACACTTACTGCTAAGCTAAAACCCCACATGACCTATACCATTACCTATATATTAGGTATCACACACAAGACTCTCTATTAACCCACCTGAACAAGGCTCTCTACTGCCCTGTACAGCCAAGGCAAGCATTCCTGCTGCTGAATGCAATACAGGGCAAAGCATGGCCTGCTGCATTGCTAAGGCTTGCTGCTACACTGTAAAAGCCAGGCCAAGCCAAGGCTTAGGCAGTATAGTTCCTGCCTACCCCTAATAAAATCCTAACATAAAACTAACTCCTATATACAAATCCCCCTGTACACACACCAACCCAAATACCACTGAACCCTCAAATCAAAGTGAACCATTAACCCACAATCTCAGGAACCTGAGAATGGAGTCTAATATTTCAGAATCCAATCCATCCTCACTGAGTTTAGCCCAACAAACCAATATTACATTAACATCTCAAAGCATAACATCAGGAATCCAATACCCTTACTGAAAACAAGTAAAGCAAATCTAAGAACTACAACTCAAAACCAAATAGGAAATGAGGATAACATGGGTTATTAGTCAAAAGAGAACTGGAAACCAAGTAAAATCAGCTGCCAACAGGAAAAACCAATCTCCAATCCAAATTTCAGTTAAACAGTGTGTGTAGGAAATAGCATCTTAGATTTTCAGTACAGTTGGGTGTGTACATGTGTAAGTACAATGTGAAGTGTGTTCTATCACAGGTTAGAATGTGTGAGGGATATTACAAACAGTGTAAGGAAAGAATAGTGTGTTAGTCCAGTTTGTGTGTGTGTGTGTGACTTCATGAGGGTGTAAAGTTCTCAGATTTAAGGAGTGAATGATCAAGGTGAAAGAGCATTTAGTTATCAGATATCCCAACCCCAAATGACAGTGATGTGTATGTGTGATACATGATGTGGTGTACACTTGACAGTTTAGTTTAGGTTCAGTCATGCACAGGAGTGTTAAAAGCCATTTAAAATCCCACAAACCAAATTCAAAACTCTTCACCATTGAACCCAAACATGAACCTATTTCAGCATCAACAAATTATTACAATTAACATTTAATCGAATTCACAAACTCAAAAAAATTGTACTGGACTGAACCAATATTTCAGAACCTATTCCCAAAAATCAATCACATTCGAAAAACAATTAGAACTCCAAATAAATGGTTGATAAACGTGTGTGAACATAACATGGTGTTATACAGGTTGTCTCGTGTCCACGAAAGTTGACACGACATGTCTAAAACATGAATTTCACAGAGTATCGAAAATACAACACAGGCAGCCTCGTGCAGAGGTACAAAGCGTGCAAGGACACGACACACGACACCGTAGGTCTTGTGCTCGTGTCCTAGGGTGCGCCAAGGATAGGGCTACGTCCTCGAGTGTCTGTATTGTGTCTACGACACGCGTGTCCTAAGCACGAGACACGTATCAGTGGTCTCTGATTGCGCTCATACGACCAGTACAAAATACGTGCGGCCATGGTTTCTCCCAAACCACTGCACAAAATTCAATGGGACCTTGGAGGCAAGCTCGCATACATTGCCCCCATGAGCTCACCAAATTTCGTATAAAACCGAGCTGTGTCGTGTCCGCTGCGAAGCTCGAGCAGCAGGACACTCGACCGGGCCAGCGCGCAGCATGTCCAACACGAATTTGGATACGATAAAGACACGAATTCGTGCTCAGTCAAACACGAAATCAATACATATATATGATATAACAAATCCATTCAAATACTTTTCAAAATATCAATTTTTAACCCTTTGTGGCATTTAATCAAACACTCAACAATACAACTGATACGTGTCCGATACGGACACAAAATTGATACGACTCGACACCACACCTATGCTAGCAGCTAGGGGACTCCTAGGGCTATGCACTTATGCAAAGAAATTGAATTTTAATGGTGATTGTGAGGGTTTACCTATTGGTTGAACTTCCAATCAAAAGCTTCAAAAGAGGGAAATCTCCTTGCTAGCCAATATCTCCAAATTGATTCAAACCTGAGATTTCTCTCCATGAACATAAAGTAGGGATCAATTAGAACCCAATGCAAAAGATTTGAGCCAAAAAGGAATTGAAATGAGGAAGTTATGGATTGGGGAAGAAGGCTCTTACCTCTTTCTTCAAACTTGTAAAAATTTAATAAAAGAGGCAAGAACAAGGAGGAGAATATTTATAGGGAAGGGAGAGCCCTAGTGGCTGGTCATAAGTTACAAAAATTAGGGTTAGGGTTTCCTAAATTGGCCCATGGGCTTAAGTTATGATTAATTAAGTCATGAAGTCACAAGCCATGACTTAAATTCACTAAACCAAATCCCCTCATTCTAAAACTAATCTGTAATGACTAAATGGGTTAACTCAAGTTAGATTAGGGTCACCATGGCTAGGATTAGCTTCTAGGCTAGTCCACTAGGTCTCAACAAGTCAAGTCAACCTAGAATTTACCAATTCAATAAATTATCAAATAATTCAAATAAGTCAAAATGACCAAATTACCCCTAGGCTAAAACTGATAATTAAATCATCCTAATGACATGGATAGGCTCTAGGTCATGCAGTCTCTAGGGTTTCACTAGCAGTACGTCAAAATTACAAGTCATGACTTAAAACAGTTTTTAAATAGTTTAAAAATAATTAAAAATCACCAAAAATTATAATGTAAAATAAATACAATTAAATAATATTTATAAATACAAAATTTCAAAAATACCCTCATTCCAGAAACTGGATGTTACAAGTCTACCCCCATTAGAGAAATTTCCTCCTTGAAATTAAGATGATCGCACCCTTTCTAGGTTAAACCCCTAATCAATCAAAGTCGAAGCAACACAATCCTACTGGTCGTGATTCCACAGTCTCGAACAGGGTAGCTACCCTATCTAGCAATCACAAGCAATATCCTGGCAGGTACTAAAGGAAATCACACATGGAAGTGGGAAGGAAGAACAAGAAGGTCAAACCTGCTAATCCATCACCTGCAACGTCAGCCTCCTCGGCTGCCATCGTAAAAGCTCCACCCCTCTGGTGCTGAGCTACAGGTGGCCTAGCCCCCTCAAAAGGAGGTGCAATGGGACAATCTATCTTCTGGTGGGCAGCTGACCCACAAAAATAGCAAACCTTCAACCTCTTCATGTACTACTCCCAGATGTGTCCCAGCTTCTTGCAGTAGGAACAACTAATCGTCTTCGGGTCCTGACCCCAATACTGATGCTGCACCTGCTGAACTCCCACTGGTGCCTGTGTCTGCTGAATCTGTACATGAGGCCTCTTGGCCTGGCCTCCGCTGCTGCTGGTACCGTGAGCGTCTCGTCCCCTCTTGAGCCTCAGCTCAAGATCATCCTCAGCCAATAAAGCTTCCATCAAAATCTTCTCGAAAGTGGCATCCCTGTTGCCCTTGGTCAAGGACTTGACTTCCTTGACCAGATCCTTCCAGAACCTCTGGGCCTTCGTCGCCTCGCTCAAGCCCTCTATGAATCTGCTGAGGCGGCCGAACTCCCCAGCGTACTCCTCCACTGACAGGCTCCCCTGAACTAAGCTCTGAACTGCGACTCCAAGGCTCTGAGCGCTGAATCTGGAAAGAACTTCTTGAAGAAGCCCTTGAACTCCTCCCAAGTCTGTCCAGCTACCCCCACCCTGGGGTCTGACTGATACCAGGTGCGAGCAAGATCTCGCATCCGGCTAGCTGCTGCCTCTATCTGGAGATCTGTCGGTATCCGGGCCAGGCGAAAGATCTCCTCAATATGCTCGATCCACTCGTCAGCATATAAAATCCCTTCTGTCCCCAGGAAGTCTCTGGGGCTCATCTTCTGGAACTGCTCTATCCCCGGTGTCCTCGGCTGCTGGATCACTGGTCGAGCTGTGACTGCCGTAAGGGCCAACTCCATGCCCCTGTCCTGTTGGGCCTGCTGCCGATCCATAAACTGCTGGAAGTAGGCGAACATCTGTGTCGCATATACGTGTCCTGTAGGCGGCGGCTGTTGGAACTGTATCTCTGGGATGACTGGGTCCTGCCTCCGAGCTGATGGAGGCATACCCCCTGCTGCTGCTGCTGAAGTCCTAATATGAGTAGAGATGGCAGGAGCTGCAGCCTCCTGACCCTGCTGATCTGGCTGAGAGGTGGCAGTCCCCACTACAACAACTGCTGCACCAGAGCGATGTGATCGTGTCTCCACCATCCTGAAGACAGATCGAACAAGGAAGTCAATACTGAGCAGGAATCGATATATCAAAGGAGGACAGTTTATTTCAAAGAAGGCAAATCAGTACGATATGTAGATGGCATGATTTAAAGCAGAATTTTTCTAACTGTGATTGAGTGCCTCTCCGGTAAAGCCTATCTCTCAGTCCTATCGCAGGCTCGCAGCAGTACAACTAAGTCGCTGTACTACCATGATATCGCACTAATGCGACTCTCGACCTGCATGGGCTACCACTAAAAATGTGTCACGACCCGTACGCACTGTGGGGGTACGAGTACGTAACAGCGCCCAGCCTACGCCGCAGTATCGGTGGTAGAACGTTGTTCTAAGTCTCTAACTAACCATCAACTCATGCAGTATATAGTGTACTCATCATGATCAACTCCGAACGGAGGACAAGTATAAGATATGTTGTAACTCAATCACAGTCTAAGCACGATAAGATAACACCGAAATATAACTAAGAAATTGAAGACGACAAAACTACTGATATAATAACAACAAACTCAAACAATCTCAAATACATCTCAAGTCTCAATTCTATATATACAACTCCAGTTCTAAACATGAAAACTAAGACAAGACAAACTAGCTAAACTCCCGATCACTCCTGAGTGTCAGGACCAAAGGTAGCTAAGCCATCTTCTGGTCTGTAACATGTAAGACATGTGTCCTCAGGGCAATCATCTGTAAAATTTACAACAGGTCCAGTCAGGACAGGAACGAGCACATCTCATCTAGAAAACCCAAGTAAATGGCAGAGAACTATAAAGCAGTTATAGACAGTTGTATTGATGAATATGACAGTTTATATTCAGGTGATGGTATAGAGAGACAGATAAAGTACAAAGAAAGTAAGTAACTAAACAAGAAGAGAAACATAGCAATAAAGACTGTAAAATAAGATCTAGCTGAACTAGAGTAACATGATATAAAGTCCAGACAGCAAAGCAGACCAGTGTAACTCTAATATAAGTCTAGTACAAGATGAATCTAATACAAGATGAATCCAGTAAAGGACGATTCCAGTTATAGTGATCAATGATTCCAAGGTGAGTCCAGCCTATACTCTAGCAGTGTGTTTTAAAATACCGAGATTGACATGTAAACGGCTATAGGTAATCCGGCACATCACACACCTGGCCGGATGTGAGATGGCTATCATTCCAGTTTGATTCCAGCAAAAGGTAATTCCAGAAATGGGGTATGTCTACATGTCTTACTCTAGTATTTCCCCTCCCAGCAAGTGAATCCAGAATTCCGACACAATGATTCAAGATGAGTCCAGCCAGTAATATGAAGATACCAGTAAATGATTCCAGTAATAGAGGCTAGATAATAAATGTGTGTCGTATACATAAATCTAGAAATATTCGTACGTGTTGTAACAGAGAATCGCATACAACTAATTAGAACTGAAGTACAGTAATTGACAAGTAAATGAGAGAACTATCAGAGAATGTACTCGCCTGATACTCTGAAAAGAGTAGTGAAATATCATATGTCTGCACCGGAGTCACAATGTCCGAAACAGAGTAATACAGGTTATAATGTGTTTAAAATAAGGCAGATGATGTTTATGATGCAATCTACATGATTTCTAGGCCAATCTAGGTCAAAGTCAACCTTAAGTCAAACATGGTCAACTATCTAGGTCGAACTAGGTCAACTGGTCACACCTAGACTCAATGTTGACTTTTGGTCAACTCTAATCAACATGAACCATTTGGTCAACTTGGTCAAAAGTCCACTATTGGTCAACTAGACTATTTGGGTCAAAAACTCTATATCATATCACATATCCTAGTATACCACACAAGGCCTATATCATATTTATATACATATATACATTACACATACACATAACCTTAACCATGACTCAACTACCTCAACACATATATATATCTACATAGTTATATATATATATATATATATATATATATATATATATATATATATATATATATATATATATACACATTACACATACACATAACCTTAACCATGACTCAACTACCTCAACACACACACACATATATATATATATATATATATATATATATATATATATATATATATATATATATATATATATATATATATATATATTTTAAGGTATATATGTGTGTGAGTGTATTAGAAGGATTACATGAGAGTCCATGGGTTATCTAGAATATAGTGTTAGATATTAGTCTTAGTTGGATTCCAAAATATATATATATATATATATATATATATATATATATATATATTTATATATATATATATATATATATATATATATATATATATATATATATATATATATATATATATATATATATATATATATATACCTTACCACTATTATTGCATATCTATATATAAGTCATATACAATCATCCTATAATCTCTCATGAAACCATACACACATACCTATTCCATAGCTATATACTAACCAATATATATATCCTAGGCTCACAAATCACATACATACATTACCTATTAACTATTGTTTGATATGTAAACTAAATACTAAAAAGATAAGGAAAACTGGAATCCAACTAAGACTAATATCTAACACTATATTCTAGATAACCCATGGACTCTCATGTAATCCTTCTAATACACTCACATACACACATTGCCTCAACTAATGCAATGCAACCTAGCCAAGCCAAATCAGGCCTGCTGTTAGCTGCTGCAATGCAAGCAACCAGGCCAATTTCCCTCTATCCCTCACACTTACTGCTAAGCTAAAACACCACATGACCTATATCATTACTTATATATTAGGTATCACACACAAGACTCTCTATTAACCCACCTGAACAAGGCTCTCTACTGCCCTGCACAGCCAAGGCAAGCATTCCTGCTGCTGAATGCAATACAGGGCAAAGCATGGCCTGCTGCATTGCTAAGGCTTGCTGCTACACTGTAAAAGCCAGGCCAAGCCAAGGCTTAGGCAGTATAGTTCCTGCCTACCCCTAATAAAATCCTAACATGAAACTAACTCCTATATCCAAATCCCCCTGTACACACACCAACCCAAATACCACTGAACCCTCAAATCAAAGTGAACCATTAACCCACAATCTCAGGAACCTGAGAATGGAGTCTAATATTTCAGAATCCAATCCACCCTCACTGAGTTTAGCCCAACAAACCAACATCACATTAACATCTCAAAGCATAACATCAGGAATCCAATACCCTTACTAAAAACAAGTAAAGCAAATCTAAGAACTATAACTCGAAACCAAATAGGAAATGAGGATAACATGGGTTCTCAGTCAAAAGAGAACTGGAAACCATGTAAAATCAGCTGCCAACAGGAAAAACCAATCTCCAATCCAAATTTTAGTTAAATAGTGTGTGTAGGAAATAACATCTCAGATTTTCAGTACAGTTGTGTGTGTACATGTGTAAGTACAATGTGAAGTGTGTTCTATCACAAGTTAGAGTGTGTGAGGGATATTACAAACAGTGTAAGGGAAGAATAGTGTGTCAGTCCAGTTTGTGTGTGTGTGTGTGACTTCATGAGGGTGTAAAGTTCTCAGATTTAAGGAGTGAATGATCAAGGTGAAAAAACATTTAGTTATCAGATATCCCAACCCCAAATGACAGTGATGTGTATGTGTGATACATGATGTGGTGTACACTTGACAGTTTAGTTTAGGTTCAGTCATGCACAGGAGTGTTAAAAGCCATTTGAAATCCCCCAAACCAAATTCAAAACTCTTCACCATTGAACCCAAACATTAATCTATTTAGCATTAACAAATTATTACAATTAACATTTAATCGAGTTCACAAACTCAGAAAAATTGTACTGGACTGAACCAATATTTTAGAACCTATTCCCAAAAATCAATTCACATTCGAAAAATAATTAAAACTCCAAATAAATGGTTGATAAACGTGTGTGAACATAACATGGTGTTATACAGGTTGTCTCGTGTCCACGAAAGTGGACACGACGTGTCCAAAACATGAATTTCATAGAGTATCGAAAATATAGCACAGGCAGCCTCGTGCAGAGGTACAAAGCGTACTAGGACACGACACACGACACCGTAGGTCTTGTGCTCGTGTCCTAGGGTGAGCCAAAGATAGGGCTATGTCCTCGAGTGTCTGTATTGTGTCTACGACACGCGTGTCCTGAGCACGAGACACGTATCAGTGGTCTCTGATCGCGCTCGCACGGCCAGTTCAAAACCCGTGCGGCCATGGTTTCTCCCAAACCACTGCATACAATTCAATGGGACCTTGGGGGCATGCTCGCAGACATTGTCCCCATGAGCTCACCAAATTTCGTACAAAACTGAGCTGTGTCGTGTCCGCTGCGAAGCTCGAGCAGCAAGACACTCGACCGGGCCAGCGTGCAGCGTGTCCAACACGGATTTGGACACGATAAAGACACGAATTCGTGCTCAGTCAAACATGAAATCAATACATATATATGATACAACAAATCCATTCAAATACTTTTCAAAAATATCAATTTTTAACCCTTTGTGGCATTTAATCAAAGACTCAACAGTACAACTGATACGTGTCCGATATGGACACAAAATTGACACGACTCGACACCACACCTATGCTAGCAGCTAAGGGACTCCTAGGGCTATGCACTCGTGCAAAGAAATTGAATTTTAATGGTGATTGTGAGGGTTTAATTATTGGTTGAACTTCCAATAAAAAGCTTCAAAAGAGGGAAATGTCCTTGCTAGCCAATATCTCCAAATTGATTCAAACCTGAGATTTCTCTCCATGAACATAAAGTAGGGATCAATTAGAACCTAATGCAAAAGATTTGAGCCAAAAAGGAATTGAAATGAGAAAGTTATGGATTGGGGAAGAAGGCTCTTACCTCTTTCTTCAAACTTGTAAAAATTTAATAAAAGAGGCAAGAACAAGGAGGAGAATATTTATAGGAAAGGGGGAGCCCTAGTGGCTGGTCATAAGTTACAAAAATTAGGGTTAGGGTTTCCTAAATTGGCCCATGGGCTTAAGTTATGATTAATTAAGTCATGAAGTCACAAGCCATGACTTAAATTCACTAAACCAAATCTCCTCATTCTAAAACTAATCTGTAATGACTAAATGGGTTAACTCAAGTTAGACTAGGGTCACCATGGCTAGGGTTAGCTTCTAGGCTAGTCCACTAGGTCTCAACAAGTCAAGTCAACCTAGAATTCACCAATTCAATAAATCATCAAATAATTCAAATAAGTCAAAATGACCAAATTACCCCTAGGCTAAAAATGGTAATTAAATCATCCTAATGACATGGATAGAATCTAGGTCATACAGTCTCTAGGGTTTCACTAGCAGCACGTCAAAATCACAAGTCATGACTTAAAACAGTTTTTAAATAGTTTAAAAATAATTAAAATCATAAAAAATCATAATATAAAATAAATACAATTAAATAATATTTTTAAATACAAAATTTTAAAAATATCCTCATTCCAGAAACTGGGTGTTACACCAGGCATTCACTCTTCCTGAGAACTCATTAAGGCATTTAAGCCAACCTTTCCACATGATCCATTTTTTGCAGAAAACAACAGTAGACAACAGTGGTTGTAGGTCCGTAACCTCTCCATGTTCCAAAGAACAAGTGCCCACTGTTACCTGATATTATTCCAGTCAATGGTCCTCTTTTGAACTGAAAGTTAGATATTTAGTAGATTTCTCTTTGAACTAATAACATAAAACTTTATAGTAGGATTACAAGGACATAATATCAGACAGCTTTCAAGCCCATCTTCCTTGCTGTGTCTTCGACCAGCTGGCGCTTGAGGGCCTTCGTGAACGGATCCGCCAGGTTCTCCTAACTTCGAACATCAATCACTGCAATGACACCTCTCTTGATGAAATCGTTCACTGCCATGTGCTTCAACCGCATAGTTCTCTTCTTCCCGTTGAAGAGATCATTCGATGCCACCACTGCAGTCGTCTGGATGTCGTAGTATATCAAAATTGTCGGTATCTGTGCCCCAATCACTGGAAGATCATTCATAAGCTCCCGAAGCCACTCTGTTTCATCTGCTGCGGTATCAAGTGTAAAGAACTCAGATTCCATAGATGATTGTGAGAGCATAGTCTGCTTCTTCGACTTTCACGATATAGCAGCTCCATCCATTGTAAAAATAAATCCACCTGTGGACCTCTCGCTCTCTAACTCTCAGCACCAACTAGCATCACTGAAGCTTTCTACTACCGGCGGCTCTCCGCTGAAGTGCAGTGCATATTTCTGAGTCTTCTTGAGATATCTCATAACCCGTTTCATAGCTTTCCAGTGCTCAATGTCTGGATTGCTCGTGAAACGACTCAGCATTCCCACGGCGAAAGCTATGTCAGGCCTTATGGATGGACATCAATGCTCGTAAAAGCATACATCAAACTCCCGATTATGCTTGCATACTCCAACTGTCTGACGCTTTTCCCTGAATTAGGCTTCAGCTTCAGATCACACCTGTACGGCGTATCGATCCCTGGAAGATCCTGATACCCGTAACGAGTGATCATCTTCTCAACATAGTGAGATTGTGACAGCGCTAGTCCAGTATCTGTCCGGATGATCTTGAGTCCCAAGATAACATCATCATCCCCCAAGTCCTTCATACTGAACTTCGTCGAGAGGAACTTCTTTGTCTCCATGACACAGCTTATATCCGTACCTAGGATTAGCATGTCGTCCACGTATAGACAAACGATGACTCCTCTTCCGTCAGCAAACTTCGTATAGACACACTTATCTGTTTTACTGACCCTGTAGCCATTTGACCTTATAACTTTGTCAAACTTCTTATGCCACATTTTAGGAGCTTGCTTTAAACCGTACAGAGATTTTGCCAACTTGCAGACTTTATCTTCAAGATCTTTGACGACAAACCCTTCTGGTTGTTGCATGTAGATCTTTTCGGTCAGCTCGCCATTCAGGAATGTCGTTTTCACATCCATCTGATGTATCACCATCTTATGTATTGCTGCGAGAGCAATCAACATTCTGATGGTGGTCATCCGGGATACTGGAGCATACGTGTCAAAGTAGTCGATCACCTGCTTCTGAGAAAAACTTTTTGCCACTAGCCTGGCCTTGAACTTGTCAATGGTTCCATCAGCTTTCATCTTCTTCTTGAAGATCCACTTGCATCCGATAGGTTTTGCTCTTTCAGGTAGACCAACCAATACCCAAGTGTTATTGGAGGTGATTGATTCAATTTTATTGTCTATCGCCTCCTTCCAGAAAATAGCATCTCTGGTTTTTATTGCCTCATCATAGGTAAGCGGATCTGCTTCCACATGATAGGTGATGAAGTCATCTCCAAAGTTCTTCGGCCTCCTCGCTCTCTTCGACGATGGCTCAGCGAGTTCTGGTTCAATCGTTGTCTCCTCAGCAACAACTGCATCTTGGACAACTGGCTTATTGAAGATCTCAATCTCCTTTGCACCTTCATCATTCTCCGAAATGTCCGTTAGAACAATATTCTTATGCCTTGCAAACTTGTCTTCAAAATATTCAATATCGTAAGATTCGATGATATGATTTGACTCAATATCAAGAAATCTCTGAGCATCACTCTTCTCTGTATACCCCAAGAAGATCGTCTTCGTAGTCCTTATCCCTAGCTTCTGAATCTTCAGATCTGGGAGCTTCACATAAGCCAGACACCCCCACATTCGAATGACATTCAAGTTAGATCTAACTTTGAACCAGAGTTCATGAGGAGTTACGTCTGAATTTGCATACGACACTCTATTTAGAATAAAAGTGGCTGCCAATGCAGCTTCTCCCCAGTAGCATTTAGGAAGACCCGTAGTTAGCAGCATTGAGTTCATCATTTCTGTCAACGTTATGTTCTTTCTCTCCGCTACTCCATTAGATTGAGAAGAATATGGAGCAGTAGCCTCGTTTATGATTCTATATTCTTTGCAGAATGATGTGAATTCATGAGACCGATACTCTCCGCCTTGATCACTCCTTAGCCCCTTGAGTTGTTGTCAAGTTTGTCGTTCAGCCTCGGCCCTGAACTCCTTGAACTTCTCGAATGCTTTGTCTTTAGACTTGAGCAAGTAGACGAACACGTACTTTGAGAAGTCATCGATGAAGGTTATGAAATACTTCATCCCAACTTTTGTAGAGAATTGCTTGAAGTTACAGATATCGGAGTGCACCAACTCTAGAAGATCTGTGCTTCGATTGACCCGATGAAAGGGTTTTCTTATGATCTTTGTCTGAGCACATACTTCACACTTCTCTACCTTACCTCCATATTTGGAGATAAGTCCTAGACTGGACATTTTGTTAATTCTTTTACAGTGAACATGTCCTAGCCTATTATGCCACAACTCAAGAGAATAATCAGAACGAGTGATTGCATTGATTACATTTGACTGGTTTACAAGCTGAATTTTGAACATCCCTTCAGTTTGAAAAGCTTTTCCGAAGTATGTTCCCTTCTTAAACATCACCATCTGGCCAGCATTGATGTCCATCCTCAAGCCTGCGTTGCTAAGCAGACTTCCAGAGATCAGGTTCTTTACAATCACCGGAACGTGCTTTACACCTTGAAGCGTCGGAGTGTTCCCGGATGTGAGTTTCAGCTCCACAGTTCTGACCCCCAGAACTTCAGCTTGGGCTTGGTTCTCCATGATAACTTTCTCAGAAGTTGGCTGGTACGTGACGAACCATTCTTTGTCAGAGCAAACATGACAGGTCGCACCAGTGTCTATCCACCAGTCAGAGTCAGCCTCCATAGCTGTCACCTGAGAAATCATAGCAACAATGTTAGAAACCATGGAAACCTTGCTAGGCTCACCTTGCTCAGCTTATTTGGGCTTGGATTTGCATTCACTCTTGTAGTGACCCTTCTTGCCACAGTTGAAGCAAGTCACGTGGGACTTGGACTTCTGTTGCTTGAACGAAGGACCCTTCACTTTCAGATTTGTTGAGTCATTCTTCTTGTGTTGAGAAGCCACCTGCTTCTCCTTGAACTCTCTTGTCTGCACCAAGTTGGGCTTAGCTAGTTGGTTGGACAGAGAGTCCATCTTCTGTTGAGATCGCATTTCATCCTCAACGTGGATCTCTTATAGAAGATCTTCCAAGCTAATGTCCATCTTCTTCCGATGCATTTTAGCACACCAACCAGCAGAAAGTTTCGAGACTATCCCTCCAACGACAAACTTGTCGACGAGGCGCATCTTCTCGTCATGTAACTTCTAGTGTAACTTCAGGAATTCTTTCACTTGAGGTAGCATCGCCATTTCGTCTTCGAAGAGCCACTTGTGGTACTTCTCGACGATAAAGATTTTGGACCTTTTCTCATCATCTTCATATAGCTAACCCAAAGAATCCCAGATCTCTTTGGCCTTCACCTTCTTGGAATATGACTCTGCCAGAGAGTCTTCCATTAAATTGAGAATCAGTAGTTTACAGATGTTGTTTTCTCTCTTCCATTTGCTCTGCTTGACGGGTGCAGCAGCAATAGCATCGGCAGTTCCTCCTTTTCGAATCGTCGGTTCATCCTCAATCAATACATGGTCTACGTCTACGAGTTGAAGATTAAGGGTGACCTTTCTCTTCCAGATTTAGAAATGTTCTCCGTCGAATTTCTCCAACTTGTTAAATCTGGTATCGATGAGAGAAGGACGAGAGTTCTCCATCTACAAGGATCTTGCTTTGAGATTGTTAGTCCCGAGGCTTGATCAAAGATGGTAGACTCAAAGTCGAGATCAAAGGTTCAAACAAACGTTCCCCTTCTGATTATTCTCGAGATCCACGAGGAACACTATAATATAAATCTGATTACAAAAGCAATAATAATCAAAAAATAAATCTCACGTTCTTCCTCGCAATCGCAGTTGCTGACGGACATAACTGAGTTACAACTAGATGAAGGAGAAGAAAGAAGAAAGAAGAAGAGGAAAGGTTCTTACTAGGGTGATTAAGATCACCGTTGCTCAAAGCAAGATTCGCCCCACTACGATCTGCTTCCAGGAACCAGTAAGTTCACGAAGAACTTCTGGAACGCTCGTAAGTCAATATTTGAGACTTGAACGGGCTTCCTGGACTTTATAGACTCCCTTAACTCTCTTCTTAGTGCATCTTTTAAAGGAGGCCAAGGGGCTCTATTTATAGAGTAGAGTGAGACTTCACCTCATCTCCTATCCGATGTGGGACTAAAATACCAATACTAAAAAATAAAGTTTGATATTTTAGATCATCCCACAATCAGCATAGAAGTGTGACAGTCCGCGCCTACCCCCCGAACACTCCCGTGCATGCATGAGACATCCTGGAGTCCGTGTCCGAGTCCGAGTCCGTACAACAAAAATCAACTTGCATCCTTGTTGGAATTAATCTTTTTTCTTCTAGAAAAATACTCCCACATGGCACAAACTTGTGCCCCACTATACCTCATGTGCACACCTCAACACAAGCAATGCATTATATTGAGATACTCACCATTTGCTGTAGCAGATGTGGGACTATCTTTTCTAGTCCAAAGGCAAAAATACCAACATATATATATATATATATATATATATATATATATATATATATATATATATATATATATATATATATATATATATATATATATATATATATATATATATGAATTAAAATAATTCAATAATATTTTTTATAGTAAATATCAAAACAAGAATTATAAAGATGCTATCAATATGTCCAAGTCTGACATATATTTTAGTTACATAATACAGTGAAAGAAAAATATTTGACAATTCTATATAACAACATGTATGAATTTTTTTCATAAATTAAGCAGTTCATATAAAATATTCACATAACGTAATATTGAAAAAAAAACTTATTTCTAAAAAGAATTCAACAGAATTTGATTACTACAAACATTTCCAAGCAAAAAATAACTAAATGATATATGTTGAGACTTTTGTCACAACCTTTTTTTTTCCCTTTTTCTTTAGGGTTATTATCTCTGTTTTGAAATTCTCTACTATGTTGTAACTAGAAAATAAAGTATTTATCAGAAGAAACATCTGAGTCCAAAACAAGTTGTAAGGCTTTGAAAAATATTGAAAGATAATCCCGACATCCTCTTATTAGAGCATCCGAGCATAATATTCACTATTCAACTTAGTACCACTAATGTTCAGGTCTTGAAGAACATACACAAATGCCCAAAAATATGAGTGAGTTTGCTCCTGTTAGCGAACACTAAAATGTATCAATTAGACTACCACTATTTTAGTCTCTAGAATGTGCAAACATTTGCAAAATAATATATATTGTGTATATCTAAAAAGATACACATGTATTGATTTTGAGAGTGCTTTTGCAATTGAACTCTTCATGTATTATATAAGAACTGACATACCTTATTTTTATGAAAAAGAAGATACTTTGTGTGGGATTTTGTAACAAAATATTTCAGAAGACAATCTCCTATAACTAAGCCACGCACTATGCACTTTTCTATTTTGGACAACAAGATTGTGTTGTACAGTGCACATTTATATTTGGGCCCATATGTTTCTAACAGAAACACATCTTTCTTCCATGCATAATAGTGAAACTATATGTGCCAACAGATTCTATTATGCAAGGTTCTATTTGACGAGTACCCACTGGAGAAAGGAAGCCAAAGAAAAAAATTATAATGATCATCTTTACCAAACTATGTACTATAAATTGCTACATGTAATATCCAATATAGTGCAAGTATAAAGTCAATGCTGCTATAAAGTATAAAATGCAATTCAGTGCTATTCAACTATTAATCAAAATTCAAAGGCAGCATACATAGACACTAGTTTGATATATGGATACAATGAAGGTGCTTGAATGAATAAAAATATATCAATCAACTAGTATATACATGTCCACACTACTGTGTAACGAAACCAAATTGATTCTTGCATTTAGCATGATACTCAGATCACATGAAAAAATATATAAAATTTAGGAAGTCATACAAACAATACTTAAAATGATTCTAGCATCCTTAATTAGAGGAAAACGAAAACACTAAAATTAACTCAATATTAATGTAAAATTATTTATATGATTTGCATAAGTCTGGATCAAAGGAGATATCATAATTCCTATCGTAATTGCTACAAATTTTGTCTATATCTAGTAACCCAAATTGCTTAGATTTTGATGCTTTTTTGTTGTTTCTTTGCAAAATACATTAAAATGTAAATATCCTAATAGATCCAGAAATTGTATCTTTTGATATATATGTTAAAAAAATGTCTGCATGCATATGCAAAACGATTAAACCTTCAGCCAAGCAAAGATACATATATGGTCTCTATCACTACTTTAAAAGAACAATGAAATACAATTGAAGGCATTGAGATAAAAAAAAGGACTATCACTAATCACATTGCTACCTGGTAGATGTACTAGTTATCCTTGACCTTATATTAAGGAATGTTACTACTAGTATTTTATGATTTATAGTAACTTCTGAAAATTTTTGAACAATTATCTACCAACCTTTAGCCCATTTTTCTATGTAACGATGAGCATGATGGTTTATAGCATTACCCGATAACTTAAGATGCCAAATGAGCAAGTAGACAAATTAATAGAACATGGTATCAGAGAAGTAGTGCAACAAAAATAGGGGAAATATAGGAAGAGAGGAAGAATTTTTTTTCTTTCTATAATGCATGTAACACATAACCACCATAAGCTTAGTTAGATGTCTCAAGTACAAAGACTTGTTAGCTCAAACAGAGAATATCCATGTTATAGAAAACATGAAGACAATGTTACATATCGTTCTAGCTTTTTCAAAATCGAGCTCAATATGTAACACATTCTGTGGGTATGAAAATCTGTCAGTAACGAAGAACTATAATGACATAAGTAATGAAGTACTATACATATATTCTACCACCATGAATTTAACAATAGCACATATATTACCGATGGTATGAAAATCTATCAATCCACTTCTTAGGATGTGCTAGTATGATAAATTCTAAGGAGAATTTAATAGTAGAATAACCATAAGGAGAATTTAATAGTAGAATATTCCGTAGGCAGTAAATAAAATATACAGATGCACATAAGACGGATTACTTAACTGTTTAGATTGTTAGAAATAGTTGATTTTCTCGTCTAATAATCTGCAAATAAAATAAACAAAAAATTAAAGTTACCGAACTCCGGGAAATTAAGTCGCGCACGAAGCACTGTCCTAAGAGTTAATCCAGGTCTATGTGCAGACTTTTTCGGATGCTCCTAGTAGTAAAACCCATACTCTACCGGTATCCCTTCGTCGCACGCAACTTGGGGAGATTGCCCATGACTTAGCTCTGCCCAGACGAGGATACGAAGAATGGAAAGAATTTTCATCAAATAAGAATTTGGGAGAAATTTTTCTTAGAGATTTTTTTTTGTGTCTTAAGAGAGGAGATGAAAGGCTCATTATATAGGCATAAACTTTGTAACCGCTGCTTGAAACAAGGACGTAATAGATGCTGAATAAAGGCATATAAAAAATGTGGTTCAATGTATTTGGACAAAGTTAATGGTGTCCAACATTCAAAAATTTAAGTAGGAATAAAATGGCCAAGGGCCAATGAGTAGCAAAAGTTTTAGAGTTTTTAACCCGAACCCGAAGAAGGAATCAAATCGACATTTGGCGCACACGCATGTGGCCCATAGGGCTACCCACACAAGACTTCAATGAAGCAAATAAGAGTGAAGCATTATATGCTCTATCAAAGTCTATGTCACAGTCGATGTGGGACTAAACATTTACGAGGAGCTTGGTTTTTGAATGAGACAAGAGCAACATCACCAACAGGTACAACATGATATCCCTAATCCTGCTGGAGATTAGAGATAAGACTTGCGGGGACTAAAACAAGCATTGTCATAGGTGATTAACGTGACAAAGTTGTAGAAGCAACAAATTCCTAGTGAACACTCATTTATTCGGTTCAATGAGCGTTCACTAGGGATCTGTTGGTTCTGATGAGTCTTTCGTTATTGGTGATCAAATGTGAAATATGTTAACTTGATCAAAAGAACTCCGCTGGAGAATTTGAAGGTGGATTTACTATCCATGGTGTCCTCGTGACCGAATACAAACAACAAATGTAGAAAGTACCAAGTAAGAGAATGGCTACAAGAGGTAATTGTTAACATGATACTGTTGAAAACTCAACTAGGGAGATGGATTTGTAATGATATTCCTAACCCTGCTGGAGAATAAGAATGGACTATCAGAGGAAACCGGAAACATGATAAAGAAAGTCCATTATGGATTGATCGTCCGAGGTAATTTTACTGAGGAGTGAAGAGTCTGAAGACCTTAACTAGGGAGGTCAGTGGCATTATCCAGAATGAAATTCTTCCAGTAAAGCAAGCATGTTTAACATAACGGCCGACCTCCGTCAGAGGTAAATGCTGAACGTAATGTTTATGACCGTCAGAGGTGGTGACATAATTGTCATCCCCTTCTTCGCTCACAGTGCTGGTGATACCAAAGTTATCGAGTTTCAATTAGCTACTTGATAATCTCGACTTGTCGGGTGAGCTAGTCCCAAAGGCTGTGTTTTGTAGGAAGGATGAAAAAGTGGAAGAAAGGAAAAAGATAAGGATATATTTAAGGATGGAAAAGATAAGAGATGTATTTTTTTTTGTATGAAAGAAAAAGTGGAAGGAAAGAAAGTAAAAAATATAGGGTTTACCAATTCTACCCTCAACTAAAAACACTTATTTACCACTTGACTTTATAATTAATTTTTAAATAATACATTCATATGGGGGTATAATTGTTAATTAACACAAGCCTCCACTTTTCCTCCCACCTTTGGGGTGTGTTTGGTAGGAGGGAAAAGTGGGAGGAAGAAAAATAGAGGAGGGAAAAGTGAAGGGAAAGATTCATTTTTCCTTGTTTGGTATGGAAGAAAAATAGTAAGGAAGGAAAAGTAGAGGGATTACTTTTCCTTCATGACCTAAGAAATCCAATCCCCCCAAAAGTAGGAGGAAAAGTGGAAGAAAAAGTGGATGCTTGCATTAATTAACAATTATACCCCCATATGAATATATTATTTAAAAATTATTTATGAAGTCAAATGGTAAATAAGTGTTTTTAGTTGAGGGTAGAATTGGTAAACACTATATTTTTTACTTTATTTCCTTCAACTTTTTCTTTCATACCAAACAAAGAAAAATGCATCTCTTATCTTTTTCATCCTTGCTACCAAACGCAAAGGAAGGGAAGGAAAATGAATCCTTATCTTTTTCTTCCTTCCACTTTTCTATCCTTCCTACCAAACACAGCCTTGGGGGGATTGAATTTCTTAGGTTATGAGGAAAAAGTAATCCCTCCACTTTTCCTTCCTTTCTATTTTTCTTCCATATCAAACAAGAGAAAATGAATCTTTTCCTTCACTTTTCCCTCATCTATTTTCCTTCCTCCCACTTTTCCCTCCTACCAAACACACCCAAAGTTTTTATCCGGATAAAGCCCAGGGCCATGTCATAATTAACAATGCTGAATCTGGCCCATAACGAGTTTTAGGCCTGTTGATTAATTTTGCTTCGAAAGATTCCAATCCTCCCCAAAATTCAAAAAAAAAAAAAAAAAAAACTCCTCCCTTCCCCCCGAAAAAACCGCCCCCAATGAGAAAGAGAGAACGAGACGAGAAAATGGAGGAGAAGAAGGAAGAATGGAAGCTCTCCGACTTTGAGATCGGCAAATTCATCGGCGAGGGAAAGTTCGGCCGAGTCTACCTCGCCCGAGAAAAACAAGTAAGTGCCCCCCACTTCCCCACTCCACTTCCCCCCTCCACTTCCTCCCTCACTTCCTTCCGTAACTCCCGCAGAGCGGCTACGTGGTCGCGCTGAAGGTGGTCTTCAAGGAGAAGCTCGAGAAGTACCGGTTCCACGCCCACCTCCGCCGGGAGGTCGAGATCCAGCACAGCCTCAGCCACCCCAACGTCCTCCGCCTCTTCGCCTGGTTCCACGACGACTCCAGGATCTTCCTCGTCCTCGAGTACGCCGCCCGCGGGGAGCTCTACAAGTTCCTCAAGAAGCTCGGACACTTCGACGAGCTCCGGTCCGCCACCGTGAGTTTTCTCGGAAACCCTAACCCTTGGTTTTCTTGATTCCGAACTTTTATTTTGTTTCAGTATGTCGCGAGCTTGGCGAGGGCGCTGGCGTACTGCCACGAGAAGAAGGTGATCCACCGGGACATCAAGCCGGAGAATTTGCTTCTGGATATTGAGGTATTTGACGAATTTTATTCCATTTGTGACTTTTTTTGGTTCAGTTTTCCAGGTTTTGGGTTTTCTTTGGAAATTAAGGGGTTCTTTTTGTATGGAGGAACATCGAAAATGAGTATATGAGAAGTTGTGTGTACTACTACTGAAGAACATAAGATAAGTGGCTTCCTAATTTTGTGTAGATTTTAGGTAAAGGTAGATGCTTTGTTCACGTTCCCAATTTGATTGGGGTGGGGATTGGTTTATAGGTTTAGATATCTAGGTATATGATTGTTCCTTCTATTTGTGTCATTTTGTCCAAAATGTGCTCAATTGTGCAGTTTTTAGGTTCATGTCATCGATATTTGCCATAAAGTAGGAGATCTTTTAGTATCGGGAGCAGCGAAGATTACATCTATGAAAAATTGTGCTTTATCACGAACATGGTACTGATTTTGGATCGTGTAAGTATGTTTTGGAGTGTCTTTATTGCCTCTATTATGTGCCCAACATGATTCAACATGGATATCGACACCAATTTTTGGACACTTTGTGCTTCGTGGCAAGAAACATAAGGGTCTTAACTTCTTAATTTTGTGTAGATTTTAGGTAAGATAGATTTTGTTCAATTTCCCAATTTGGTCTTGGTTTTTGGTTCAATATCCCTAAAATGTGTTTTAAATTATATGAAAATAATCTGGCAGTTCGTTCATTTTCCTAATTTTGTTTAGTTTTAAGGTAAGCGTAGGTGTTTTAATTTTTGGGTAAATCTAGATGTTTTATTCAATTTCCCAAGTTGATTGAGGACTTGTTTATGTAGGTAAAACTTATACTTGTTGATGCTCATTATGAATGCTTCTTTTAACTATAAAATCTTGGCTGTTCAAAGTTTATTGGTAGCCTTCGTTAGTTTTCATCGGTGGTAATTACTCACCTTCTTAGCCATGCAATTCTATATTTTTTGGGTTCATATGGTTAGCTAACCCTACACCATTATTATTGTTATCAAGCTCATCATCATACTAATAGGTATTGATAAATAGCACTTCTGGTTGTTTGGTTGTTAGAAGATACATCATCCAAGGCAAACTTGATAGATTGGAGGAAAATTCGAACATTGAACAGCAGTCGGATAACACTCATTGCCAGCTTTGAGCCCCCAAATTGTGGGTAAAAATTCTTGAATCAGAGAACAATAAAATTGTGTTGGAGTCATGATATTTTCAGAATTAACATTGTAGTCCAATATTCACAACATACTCGAACACTATACAAGAGCAGTTGATGAGGACATTGTACCGCGTATACGAGATTTTCGACACGTGTACAGACGCAGAAAGCATCTCGGAAAAGATCCATCATTGCTCATGTGGTTTTGAGTTTGAGTTAGTATTTTATTAGGTTTGTTCTTGTGGAGAAATTGTTTATTTCTTATTCACATCTTTAGTCCCACATCGCCTGTGGGATAGCACTGTGCTCTTCTGTAAGCCTATATATAGACTGGCTCCTTTCACATTAAAGGCATGAAGTATTAAATAAAAATTTGTGAGAAGAAATTCTTGCTAGTTATTTTTTTTTTTTGAGATTAGAGTGTGAAACCTAATCTCTTCCCCTCTCCCCCTTTCCCCCTGCCTCCCTAGGTGTGTGAAACCCTAGGGTGGTCGTTCGTCGAGCGCCCTCGACCTTCTCCTCCCTCCAGCCTCGCCGCCAAGCCACCAGCCATCCGACCCAGACGGTGTCAGCAGCTTCAAGCTGTTCTGCCTCCCGCCCCGGTCGTCCGTCCTCCTCCCTTGGTGCTGCAGGCCTTCCACCGGGAAGCCGCTCGCTGTCAAGCAGCACGTCGTCAGGTCGTCCGCCTACCGTCGGTCGCAGATCCGGCAACCAACATCCTTCTTCCTAGCCAAAGGTTCAAGTGCACCATTTCAACTTCTATAATATTTGCGAAATCATCACTGTTAGGATAAAAAAAAAGATCTCTTTAATATTTTCAACCATTCATGGCTGTTATCCTGCTTTGATTGTGAGGAACGGATCTGCTTGATAAAGGATATTATATTTGCTAAAAAATTGATATTAAATTTGGAACTAAAATTGAGTATAATTTAATTACATTAATTTTCTAATGAATCACGAATACAAGATTTGCAACTATGACTATGCTTCTTCTTAAAAAGAAAACAATTGATATGCCAACATTGAATCTTAATTCTTCTACTTAAGTAGTCGTTCTTCGTAGATTGTCATTGATTCTTGTTCATCTTGCTGATTTCCATACCTGCACAACATAGAGACATTAAAAATAGGGCTAATCAAACATGTGTTACATCATTTTGGTATCAGAGCATGGTTTGTGCATTTAGATCATTTGCATTAAAACAATCACTTAGGTTTAGGTAATGCATGCCTACACGATCTGGTCATTCATATTTGTTAGACGAAACTAGTCATTCACCCCAAGAGTCAAGTAACCCTTTGCATTTGACACGCGACTCAGCTAAGAACGTTATGGACCCCGAGTTAGGTAAAAAGTTGGATGCGTTGATGGAACAAATTGGTACCATTGCTCAAGAGTGTCGCGCGACCCGTGAAGCCTTAACTGAATTTCAAAATAAAACAAATGATAGGTTCATCAGAATTGAGAGAGCACGAAGTCGTACCCCACAGGGAGATGACACAGTGAGAGTGCGTAGTTAGACACCTCATAGGAATGAGTATGACCATCAAGTTGACTATCGACCACAACGATATGACCCTGACGAGCAATATTTGAGGAGTATTAAAGTTGAGGCGCCGACCTTTGACGGCAAACTCAACCCACAATACTTTTTGGATTGGTTCAAAGGTATGGATCGCTACTTTAAGTGGTATACCTTAACCGAGGAGAGAAAAGTAAAATTTGTTGTTATGAGATTGACTGGCCAAGCTAGTCAGTATTGGTCTAATATAGAACACTTGAGAGAAATAAAAGATGAGTTGCCCGTGAGAACTTGGACTGAAATGAAACAACAATTGAAAGAAAAATACCTCCCTCCCTCCTATTATCCCTGTTTATTAGATCAGTGGAACCTCTTACGCCAAGGAAACATGTCGGCTAAAGAGTATGTAACAAAATTTGATGAATTCATGGTAAGGTGTAGCACTATCGAAAGTGAGACTCCTAAACAAATCCTATCTAGGTTTAGAACGGGTTTATGAACTGACTTAAAAACTGAGTTGTTCGCACGAGACATCAGCACATTAGAGAGAGCTTATGCCCTAGTTCAAGATCTAGACGAAGTTAAGTCACATTCAAGTTTTAGGAGTCAAGATTTTCGTCAACAAGGTTCACGGTCATCAACAAACCAGTATCCTAATCGAACTATTTCCAATCCACCCCAGACTAGGGTAGATATGAAAGGCAAGAGCATTGAGAATGATTTCTCAAAGAATGGCCCAAACGTAAAGTGTTACAAATGTCGAGGGTATGGTCATGTCGCAGCGAATTGTTCTAGTCCTTTTAAGATCAATTTGATTGAGGAACAATTTGAAGAGGAGTCAGTACCCGATGATGAGGGCTACGTTCATTACATTGATGAAGATGCAGAATATCTTGAGGAAGGAAATAATGCTATCTTAGGTTACATAGGGTCTCCTACATTAGCTGTTGTTAGGTGCGCCTTGTCTCAACCTAAGGTTAGCGATGATTGGAAACGACACGATCTTTCATACTTTTACAAGGATTGGAGATAAGAACTGCAAAGTAATTGTAGATAGTGGTAGTTGCATTAATGTTATTTCCGCTTCTGCGGTATCTAAAGTGGGCCTTAAAGCAGTTCCACATCCTAGTCCTTATAAGGTGTTTTGGATCAACGACACTGTCCTCCAAGTCTAAGAAAGATGTCTTGTTCCGCTTCAATTTGCAATCTATAAGGACAAGATTTGATGTGATGTATTGGAAATGGACGTAGGCCAAATAATTCTAGGGAGACCATGGTTGTACGATAATGATGTTCATATTTTCGGCCGTTCCAACATGGTAATGTTTGAGCATGATGGAAAGAAAATCAAGATTCATCCTATACAACCGAAAACTAGTGAACCCAACTCAGTCCAAATATGCAACCCAAGGGGTTGAATTTAATTGGTGCGAAAGAGATGACTCGTGAAATTACCAAAGGAACACCCATCTTTATGCTCACCGCCCGTGAAGTTCCTAAAAATCCCGACAAATTGACTCCTACTGAAATCCTTCCTGTAATAGAGGAATTTTCTGATGTCTTTCCTGAAGACCTCCCTGATAACTTACCTCCGATGCGTGACATTCAACACGCAATTGACCTTGTACCAGGAGCAAGTTTGTCCAACCTGCCACATTATCGAATGAACCCAAATGAATATGCAGAACTAAAAAGATAAGTTGACGAGTTGCTTAGGAAAGGATTTGTACGAGAGAGTTTGAGCCCTTGCGCAGTACCTGCCTTGTTGACACCCAAGAAGGATGGTACTTGGCGCATGTGTATAGGTAGTCGTGCCATCAATAAGATCACCGTTAAGTATCGATTTTCGATCCCTCGGTTAGATGATATGCTAGACATGATGTCTGGAGCCACAATCTTCTCTAAGATTGACCTCAAAAGTGGTTATCATCAAATTCGCATCCGATCGGGTGATGAGTGGAAAATTGCCTTCAAGACGAAGGATGGCCTATACGAGTGGATGGTTATGCCCTTCGGGTTGAGTAATGCTCCGAGTACATTCATGCGAGTGATGACACAAGTTCTACGACCTTTCAGGGGACACTTTTTGGTCGTATACTTTGACGACATCCTCATTTATAGCCTGTCTCGTGAGCAACATTTGGACCATCTACGTCAAGTTTGTTCTGTCTTGAGAAAAGAGCAATTGTATGCTAATCCAAAGAAGTGCACATTTCTCACAGACAAAATAATTTTTTTGGGATTTGTGGTCTCTCCTGAGGGAGTCTCTGCTGATCCCGAGAAAATAAGGGCAATCGAGGAATGGCCTGAACCCAAGAGCATACGAAACGTGAGAAGTTTTCATGGACTTGCCACATTTTATCGGAGATTTATCAAGGGGTTTAGTACCATTGTGGCACCTATGATTGAATGCTTAAGCTGCTGTTAGAGCTTTTAAGGAGATTAAGACAAGGATGGTAGAAGCTCCTGTCATGCGCCTTCCTGACTTCTCGAAGGTGTTTGAAGTCACTTGTGACGCTTCGGGCATTGGTATAGGTGGAGTTCTATCCCAAGAAAACCACCCAATTGCCTACTTCAGTGAGAAGCTGAATGATACTCGACAGCGTTATTCTACTTACGATAAGGAGTTCTACGCGGTAATACAAGCACTTCGCTATTGGCGTCATTACTTGCTTCCACAAGATTCGTTATCTTTTCAGACCATGAAGCCCTTAAGTATATCAATTCACAAAAGAGTTTAAACTCTAGACATGGAAGATGGGTAGAGTTTCTACAGGATTACACTTACACCATTCGACATAAAGCGGGTGTTGAGAATAAGGCTATCGATGCACTCAGCCGTCGATCATTTCTCCTTTCTGAAATGAGGGCTGAAGTAGTTGGTTTTGAACGAATTCAGGGAGAGTACGCATTGTCCTTATTTTCAAGATATTTTTATCTTGTTAAACAATTACAACATTCGTTAGATGGATGATTTCCTTATCCATGAAGGGTATTTGTTCAAGTGTCGCAAGTTGTGTATCCCTAGCACATCTTTAAGGGATTTTCTTGTTTGGGAAATTCATGCTGGAGGTCTTGCAGGACATTTTGGGAGCAATAAGACTATTAAAGCTGTAGAGCGTCGTTTCTTTTGGCCGAGTGTTAAACGGGATGTTGTTAGACTTGTTGGTCAATGTCACACTTGTCAGCTAGCAAAACAACGAAAACAAAATACCGGTCTTTACACACCATTACCTGTCCCAGATCGCCCTTGGCAAGATATTAATATGGACTTTGTATTAGGCCTTCCTAAGACTGTTAGGAACATGATTCTATTTTTGTGGTTGTGGACAGATTTTCTAAAATGGCATATTTTATACCTTGTTCTAAAACCAACGATGCCTCCCGAATTGCCAAGCTTTACTTTGATTGGGTTGTTCCATTACATTGATTACCTAAGACCATCGTGTCAGATAGGGACGTTAAATTTACGAGTTACTTTTGGAAAATCCTTTGGCACAAAATGAAAACAAAACTGCACTTTTCCACGGCCTTTCACCCCCAAACCGATGATCAAACGGAAGTTGTTAATAGAAGTTTGGGAAACTTGTTGAGAACATTAGTTGGTGAAAATCTAGAAAATTGGGACCTACAGTTATCCATTGCTGAATTTGCTTATAACAATTCTGTCAATAGGTCTACCGGTGTCTGTCCAGCTGAGATAGTTTATGGTTACAAACCGAGGCAACCCATAGACCTCATTCCTACATCTACAACTCATAGGGTATCTGAGTCAGCATCTGCATTTGCATCTCGTATCCATGATTTGTATAAAGAAATCAGCAAGCGAATTGAACAGAATAATGTCAACTATAAATTACGTGCTGATCTAAAGAGAAGGTTTAAAGAATTCAAAGTTGGTGATGATGTAATGGTTCGGATTCGTCCAGAACGGTTTCCTCCAGGAACTGTCAAGAAGTTGCATGCACGAAGTGCAGGTCCATTCAAAATTCTGAAGAAAATTAATGATAATGCTTTTGTCCTCGACCTTCCAGAAGGGTTTAATTTTAGTTCTACATTTAATATTGAGGACTTAGTTGAAATAAAGGTCCAGATTTTAACCCAGACAACCCACTGGTTGATGGCCTTACCCCTGAGTCTATTCTTGAGGGACCTTCTTTACCTCCACTACCAGAAATACAATCTACTGCAACACATGATATTGAAAATATTATTGATGATCATATTATTTCTACTAGCAGTGGTGGTATTCGCAGGTACTTAGTTCGTTGGAAAGGTCGTCCTGAGTCTGAGGACACTTGGCTAGCCCGAGATGATCTACAGAGACTTGATCCAGATGCGTTAGAGTACTATGAGAGTAGTAGAGCCCCAACTTCGACAGAGTCGAGCTCTCCTTTACCCGGGGAGAATGATGAAGACATCGTACCGCACATACGAGATTTTCGACACGTGTACAGACGCAGATAGCATCTCAGAAAAGATCCATCATTGCTCATGTGGTTTTGAGTTTGAGTTAGTATTTTATTAGGTTTGTTTTTGTGGAGAAATTGTTTCTTTCTTATTCACATCTTTAGTCCCACATCGCATGTGGGATAGCACTTTGCTCTTCTGTAAGCCTATATATAGACTGGCTCCTTTCACATTAAAGGCATGAAGTATTAAATGAAAATTTGTGAGAAGAAATTCTTGCTGCTTATTTTTTTTTTTTTTTAGATTAGAGTGTGAAACCTAATCTCTTCCCCTCTCCCCCTTTCCCCCTGCCTCCCTGGGCGTGTGAAATCCTAGGGTGGTCGTTCGTCGAGCGCCCTCGACCTTCTCCTCCCTCCAGCCTCGCCGCCAAGCCGCCAGCCATCCGACCCAGACGGTGTCAGCAGCTTCAAGTTGTTCTGCCTCCCGTTCCGGTCGTCCGTCCTCCTCCCTTGGTGCCGCAGGCCTTCCGCCGGAAAGCCGCTCGCCGTCAACCAGCACGTCGTCAGGTCGTCCGCCTACCGTCAGTCGCAGATCCGGCAACCAACATCCTTCTTCCTAGCCAAAGGTTCAGGTGCACCATTTCAACTTCTATAATATTTGCGAAATTATCACTGTTAGGATAAAAAAAAAAAGATCTCTTTAATATTTTCAACCATTTATGGCTGGGGTAAATTGCAAAAAACCTCTCGTTAAATATGCGCCTTTTGCGTAGAAAGACCTCTTAGAATTTTTTGGCAGTTTACCCCTCCTTAGATTATAAATCCGCTCGATTAGGTCCCTCCAGCCAAATTTTAAAAAATTTATACCTAAAATACCCCTGTCCCCCTCTAACCCCCCCCCCCCCCCCCCCCCCCGCCCTCCGGTGGCACCAGCGCCGGCGAGCCCCCAGCCCCCCCGACCCTCCCCTCCCCCCCCCCCCCCCCATCGCCGACGATCCCCCAGCCCCCCCGACCCCCCCCCCCATCGCCGGCGATCCCCCAGCCCCCCCAACCCCCTCCCCCTCGCCGGCGATCCCCCAGCCCCCCCGATCCCCCCCCCTCGCCGGCGAGCGCTCCCCCGACCCACCCCCCCTCCTCCTCCCTCGCCGGCCTCGACCCCCCCCTCCTCCTTCGCCAGCCCCGACCCCCCCCCCGCTCCCTCGCCGGCCCCGACCCCCTGCTCCCTCGCCGGCCTCGACCCCCCTGCTCCTCGCCGGCGAGCGACCCCCCCTCCCCCCCCGCCCGACCCCCCCCACCCCCCCCCTCCGCCTCCGTCGTCGACGAGCGCACCCCCCTCCTCCTCCTCGCCGGCGAACACAGCCAAACAGCCGAAGGAGGGGGGGAGGGAGGGATAAAAATGTCATTTGGGGGCAAAATGAGCATATTTCATACTTTTGGAAATTTTAAGAGCATGGGATCTTTTAGTGCAAAATGCGCAAATTTAACGAGGGTTTTTTTGCAATTTACCCTTTATGGATGTTATCCTGCTTTGATTGTGAGGAACGGATCTGCTTGATAAAGGATATTATATTTGCTAAAGAATTGATATTAAATCTGGAACTAAAATTGAGTATAATTTATTACATTAATTTTCTAATGAATCACGAATACAAGATTTGCAACTATAACTATGCTTCTTCTTAAAAAGAAAACCATTGATATGCCAACATTGAATCTTAATTCTTCTGCTTAAGTAGTCGTTCTTCATAGATTGTCATTGATTCTTGTTCATCTTGCTGATTTCCATAACCTGCACAGCATAGAGACATAAAAAAATAGGGCTAATCAAACATGTGTTACATCAGCAGTGTTCTAACATCCAGTTAAAACCATTCAATGCAGTTTAAGAATAAGGAGAAATTAAATATATTATTCATTATGCACATCATATTCTTCTTCTCTTTTTAATTTTATTCTTTCCTTTATTCTTCTCTTCCTACTCTCTGTCACCTTCTCCATTTCCCGAAATTATTTTTCTGTTCTCTTCTTTGCATGAGAACTATTCTTATATTTAGTTACATCTCCCCAGTTTTGGATATCCATAACTCTCATGGTATCTCATTTATACCAAATACATTTGAAGGATCTGCATTGATCTTTTCTTCTCCAGTATTGCTTCAGTCCAATGCATCATTGACAATGGCTGAGATGGTAATTGTGAGTTCTATTTGCATAATAGTTTGAAGTAGCTTTTTTAAAGTTAGGTAAATCTATGTTCCATTTGATGCTCAAGTGCTTCTGGGCGCCCAAGAGCCAACCTTGGCACGTGAAATATCTGAACCCTAAACCCGCATATTGCAAATAGTAGAAACAAGTACAATGCAAAATCAAATGGACGAAAAATAGTAATAGATCGTACCTATATAACACTCAAGTCATCCCTTCAATTAAATTATATATCATTATATCTTTTTCTAAAAGCTTTCAGTCCATGCATTTTGGTCTACTCTTTACCTTTTTGTCTAGCTAGAATCTTATCACCTCCAGCCGCTGAATCTGCCGATCTGAAAAACATGTTTGGACCATCTCAAATGATATTTCCGGTATTTTATAGTTAATTGCTAACTACCTCTAATGTACTCTAAATAAACTCATTGCTTAATGTGTCCTTCCATTGTGGCTCATCCATGTCAATCTTCTTTTTCTAGCTATTCATATTTCTTGGACATGCAACTTCTGAGTACTAACCAGTAAAGCATCTTTGTCTTATAACCATCCTTTAAATTTTCAAGTTTCAAGATATCTAAGCTTCTCCACTTCAATCATGCCCTGATTTTGTGAGCAATGTCCTCCTTAACGTTATACTCAATGCAAGATTATTGATTCTATATAGCAAAAATAATCATTCTTTGGTAATTATAAACCATTAATGTAAATGGTCTCTCTCACCATTCACAGTTTTCTTAAATTTACAATTCGTATGTTCTGTTATCCTATTAAGGCTAATCAATTACTTTCTAAAGCTCCTCTTCAAATTTCTATCTTAAATGGATGCATTCCAGCATTGCCGATGCCTAGCTTTTTTTCGTATGCTTTCAGCTTCTCTTTTATAGATATTGATATAGTCTAGTGATAGCTCCGTGGATGTATATAGTTGTTGATATGATATATTGAGTTATAGACAACGTACTACAACCGATGCCGCGATGTAGGTTGGACGTATCCATATTCCCTATGTAACTACGTTGGGGCTTAGATGAATCCATATGTAATCTATGTGTGTAGCTGTAGTAGGGCAGACCTTCATATGTAACTGTGTATAGTACCTAGATATATCAACCATTGTGTGGAGTAATACTAGAGACTTGCAATTGGAAACCCGGGAGACGAACTCCTACAAACTCGAGGAATCTATTATTTCTAATTACTTAATTCTTTAACGCCACTTGATGCGCTACTACTGATCAATCCTAAATGACAACCATCATACAATTGAATGTAAAGAACTTTTGCGTCTATCTAAAGAATCTCCCTAACCACCATATAAATTTTAGGTTATGTTTGGTTAATTGTAATGTAATCGTAATCGTAATGGAATTGGGTTTGTAATGTAATTGAGTTTGTAATGTAATGGAATTACAATAACATTACAATGTTTGGTTGAAACATATAATCAAACCATGTGTAATGTAATGTCAATTGCTTCATATGTTTGGTTTACCATGTAATGTAATTGAGTTTCTAATTTAATTTTTTTTTAAAGCAATATAAAATAAATAAAAGTAGATCAGTAAAAATTTCAAAAATTAAAAAACTAAAACTTAGAAATAAATAAATAAATAAAGGGAAAAAAAATGTTTTGTCCTTCTACCAAAAATGACCAAAAACGAAAAAAAGACAAAAAATATAAAAAAGAACCAAAAAATGACAAACGAACAAACGAAAATAAAACAAAAAACGAAAAAGTGAAAAAAAATGGAAAATGACCAAAAACGAGAAAAAGGACAAAAAAATCAAAAATGACAAAAAAGGGAAAAAAACCATCAAAAGTGACGAAAAAACGATCAAAAATGACCAAAACCAAAAAATGACCAAAAAAAAGGACCAAAAAAAAGACTAAAAACACGACTATAAACAAAAAAGACAAAAAAAAAACGAACATAACGACCAAAAAAGACAACACGAACAAAACGAAAAAAGTACCAAAAGAATAAAAAACAACAAAAAAGAACAAAAACGACAAAGAAGAAAAAAAAAGACCAAAAACAAAAAATGATGAAAAATGACGAAAACAATAAAAAATGACCAAAAAGGATAAAAGAAAGCAAAAAGGAACAAAAATCGACCTAAAACGATAAGAAAGAGACAAAAAAAGGACAAACGAAAAAGACCAAAAACAAGAAGGGATAAAACGAGCAAAAAAACGACAAAAAAGATTAAAAAAAACTTGCAAACAATACCAAAAACTACAAAAAAAAAGAACAAAATGCAAAAAAAAAAAAAACGAACAAAGACGACCAAAAATGGCCAGAAAAGGCAAAATAGGCACAAAAAAGGTACAAAATCGACAAAAAAATGATAAAAATCGACCAAAAACGAGAAAAGGAGCAAAATTTGAAAAAAAAAAGAACAAAAACGACAAAAAAAAGCAAAATAAGGAACAGAAACGAGCAAAAATGAAAGGAAAAAAAAAAGATTAAAAAGTCCAAAAAACGACCAAAAATGAGAAAACGGTAAAAAAAATGAGCAACAACGATAAAAAATGATTAAAAAGTACAAAAACGACAAAACGAACAAAAATGGCCCAAAACGATAAAAAACTGCATAAACGAACAGAAACGATAAAAAATGTGCCAAAACGGTAAAAAAAATGTACAAAATCGATAAAAATGATTTAAAAAGAGTACAAAAAGATCAAAACGGCAAAAAAAGCGTGCAAAATCGACTTAAAACAATAAAAAAATGTGCAAAAAGGCAAAAAAAAATGTGCAAAATCGTCCAAAAACGATAAAAAAAATGCTGCAAAAGCGACAAAAAAAGATTAAAAAATGATAAAAAAAATGTACAAAATTGTCGAAACCCGTAAAATACTTGCAAAATCAACCAAAAATGATTAAAAAAAGTTTTAAAATGGTCCAAAATGTACAAAATCGATAAAAACGTGAAAAAGGGGTAAAAAATATGCAAAATCAACCAAAAATGAGAAAAATGTGCAAAATGAAAAAAGGAAAAAAATGTACAAAATTGACCAAAAAGCGATATAAAAACGTGCAAAAGCGTCCAAAAACGGCCAAGAACATGCAAAATGACAAAAAAAATCGAAAAATGAAAAAAGGCCCAAAACGAGCTAAAAGGGCAAAAAACGACAAAAAAAACAAAAACGAACAAAAACGACAAAAAAACAAACAAAAACGAACAAAAATGACCAAAAACGAAAAAAGGTCAAAAATGAACAAAACGACCAAATTACAGCGTACCAACATTCCTTTTAAGTTGTAATGTAATCGCGATTACATAGGTTTTATGATGTAATTGATTTTAGAAGAAACTGATGTAATGTAATCAAACTTGTAATCGCGATTACATTACATCTAATTTTTTTTGTCCAACCAAACATCCGAGTTAGTTTAACAATATAATGCCAATTACATTATGCTGTCCAATCTTGCAAACCAAACGGGCCCTTAGGTTTCAAGGCGTGTCACTCATCATTATTCTAATTTTACCAGTGATGCTAATCCAAGGAATCCTATCGTGATCCTCTATCCACCTTAGATTTATTCTCCTACCATAGTCATCCAGTTAAGATTTTTCAAAATATTCTATTTAGGGTGAGGGTTCTTAAGATGCAATTATTATAGGGTTATTATCTTTCCTAGAAGCTCCTCTCTAGTATCAGCTACTATGTCCTAAGTATAGTGTTAACAAACTATTTTATCAAAGGTGAGGTCCTATTGAAATTTTTTGAATTAATTGAAACATATATATGTAATTTCTGGTCAGGGCAATTACAAGTACCATCACAGTACAACTAACAGATCTATGCTATTTTTTTCCCCTTGCTCATTATTTTCTTAATAAATGCTGAATGAAAAAAAATACCTAGAGCACAAAACGGATAATTTTCTTTAAGATATTTCAGATGCTTTACCGAGTACCCATATCTATTAAGAACCTAGGATGCACAAACTCTCCAAAATCAATGTCTATGTCATTGTTCTTTCCATGTAGGACACTTATTGAACATGACATGGCACTCCAAAATCCACTAGGACATTCCAAATTGGTAGTGTGTACATGTGATGTGTTTGTATCATGTTGTGTCATATTCCAAGCAACATAGATAGGCACCTATAACAAAATAATGGGTATCATTCAAGCTGTTATGATTTATCCGAGCTGGAAATATATGGATGACTAGTTGTGTATTAAGGCCTATATTGCACGGACACGGGATAATAACGTCCGTATCTTTATTGTGTCCGTATCTGTTTCCATATTATTGCAAAGTGTCCTTATCCACATCCGTATCCAAGTTTGGGTGACATAGATTAAGGCAAATGTTTCATCTAGCAAGTTTTAGACACTCTTGACAGTGAATCTGTTAATATCTCCTGTCTGGAATATTGTTGTCCAGTGCATTGTGATTTTCATCTCCAACAACAGAACTTAATGGAAAAATCTTGTACTTAATCACACTTGGTGTGTGACCTTTAGATTTGGAGATGTTATTTAATATTTTTGATGACTTCACTTGTAGAAGACTAGGGAGATGCGTGCAACTTTCTAGGATAACATTTTGCACTTACTAATTTACTGCAAGTCCATCTTTCATGCTTCAGCTAATGTTTTAACTGCATGGCTATCATATATTTATAATTCACTCCAAGTATGGACCTGATTCCTTAAAGGACTTCACATATCCAGGAATGTAATCATAAAGAGTTTCGTGGTCCCTTTTCGGCAGTGACTACATAATCAGAAGTCTCCAACTAAATCTAAGAGTACACTATCTTGGTCTTATTTTAAGGCTGGTGCAACTTCATGAGTCAGCCAACACATAAGGTATTTGGCGTTTTGTTCAGTCTATTTAGCAGAATACCTGCAGACTGTTGAGGCCGGGGGGGGGGGGGGGGGGGGGGGGGGGGGTGTTAGTGTAAACCTAAAGTCACCTGCCACTACAACTTTTAGGACAAATTGCTAATCCTTAAGAAGTCGGCTTTAATTCATGCTCACACTATCTTGAATTAATAAGATGGTCGACCTATGTTTACAGTGATGCAGACAGACTGGTTCTAGCATGTCCTAGTGCTTTCGTAGTGCCTGTGTGGTGTGGTGTCCGATAGCATGGCTGTCACCAATTTTGTAGTGTACATACTTCCTAGACGTGCACATTATACCATGAGGATGTCTTAAATCTAGAAATGCAATAACAGACTGCTATATTGCAGGGTCGGCTAAAGATTGCAGACTTTGGATGGGCTGTGCAGTCCAGTGCAAAGAGGCATACCATGTGCGGTACTATAGATTATCTTGCACCAGAAATGGTCGAGAAAAGAGAACATGACCATGCTGTTGATAATTGGACTCTAGGAATTCTTTGCTACGAGTTCCTTTATGGTGTTCCACCATTTGAAGCTGAAGACCAATATGATACATTCCGAAGGTACAAGGATCAGAGAAAGAAGAAATGAATACATAATATTCACTATTGCCCTATGAATGTGTTTTCACAAACTAAACTGAGTGAAATATTGAATCAGGATACTCAAGGTTGACCTGAAATTTCCTCACTCACCTCGGGTCTCAGACGAAGCCAAGGATCTCATTAGCAAGGTGAGAATGCCACTTTTTTAGCTGGTTAGTAGATAATGTAGCAAATGAATTAGTCTGATACATTTGCATCATAATTGTAGCTCCTGGTCAAGGATTCATCAAAAAGGCTCTCTCTTCAGAAGATCTTAGAGCACCCCTGGATTGTCAAGAATGCAGACCCTTCTGGCAGTTGCAATGAGAAGTAGCAAACTAATAGACACGCATGGAATCTCTACAGCTTTTTGAAGCCAGAGTTTCACTAAGCTGCAACATGATTCCATTGAATTGACATGGTCTTAATTACTGAAGACCAAGTGAACAGCTTTTGTAACAATTCCATAAGAATGTCTTAGTGGCTTCTCGCTGCAATACGTTGCTAGAGGATTTTGGATATACTAACATGGCCTTATTATTGAAGACCGAGTGGCCAGCCTCGCCATTAGTTCCATTAGAATGTCTTAGTAGTTTCTGGCAGCAATGTGTAGCTAGCAGTTGGGATCAGCAAAATCATGTTATTGTTGTCTAATTCTGATGTTCTCAGAAGAATGGTTCCAAGATCCTAGTTCTGTTCTCTACGGTCTAAGAATGCTTTCCTGTTCTGTATGTCAGCTAGAGAATGATATATATACATTGATATTTTTATGTATATACTCTCATCCTGTTGTGTGTATATCAGTTATTCAAGATAATATCTACCAGGTTCAGAAGGTCGATAATTTGTATTTTTCTTGGTGGAAGGAATTCCTTTTCCACGCTTGCAGGAAGCTGATTATAACCGATAGATTTTTAGTGTTCTTATGCAACCTCTATTTTTCAATTGATGTTTCCCAATTTTCTTGAGCACTCAAATTGTTGTTCACTATATTATTAGCATCATTAAGGCTAATTATTAACTTAACATTTTGTATGTCTTATGTTATACTCTCCTTTTCAAACTTTGTTTCTCAACTATAGCGAGTGTATAGTTTTTGTTAGCACTCTAATGGATGGATGTACACTATCAAGGTTCTGTAAATAAGAGAATTTGCCCGCTGTTTTGCTTTGACACTGTTAAATCACTTTTTCTTTGTGATCCAGAACAAGCTTCTTCTATATCTACTCCAGTCTCCAGTCATTTTAGAGGTATTGCTCTACGATTCAACACTACTTTTTTTTTCTTCTGGGCACATGGTGCTAATATATTTTTATTTTTCTTTCTTCTTGCTTGGTGCATATAAATGATCACTTGATTCGTATTAGCAAGCAGTTTATCTGCGGAATTCTTTACAGTAATCAAGTAGCATTATAAGCTTTTATTCCTCCAATAGATGGTACGTAGTGTTCAAGCGCATAACATTTATTCACAGCTACTCTTGTACATAATATTGATTCAACACAAAACTGAACTAAGAAACATGTCAGCACCCTTCCTTCCTAAAATGAGATATCTGCAGATTTTCCACTCCCAAGTTCTTGAAGTTGCTGGTTTTCCTGGCCTTGAAGAACATCCCCCAGTTGTACTCGTGGTATTTCGCCGGGGCCTCCTCGCTCACCAGCTCCTCCAAAGGCCTCACCATGGTGTCGTGCGCCGGGTTAAGGAAGAAGGGAACCGAAAACCTTTCCTTCTCCGAGTTCACGGCCACCCTATGCTCGACACTCTCGTACTTGTCATTGCTCCAAACCTACAATCATCAGGTCAGCTATAAAAATGTTCGCTGCCTAACAACTTAAGCTTTTTTCAAGTTGATCGTCATCCAGAATCACCTGGATGATGGCACCAACGTTGACTATGTAAGAATTAGGGATGGGCTTAATGCGGACCCACTCGCCATCGGATTTCCTCTTGACCTCGAGGCCTCCGACCTCGTCCTGGGTGAGGACAGTGAGGCCTCCCGAGTCCTTGTGGCGGCCGACTCCCATTGCGAGATGAGGGGAGGGGCAGGGAGGGTAGTGGAGGAGCCGAATGATGCTCGTCGACTCCTCAAAGTAACCGTTTAGCCTCTTCGCCGGCAAGTTTAAGGTCAGCGAGATGAGCTCAAGAAGCTTATGTGCCAGACCCTCCACAGCTTTAGTGTACTCCTTGCAAGCCTCTCTGCACAAAAGGATTAAGTAGCTAGAGCTTTTAGTCTTGTAGCTCGAGTTATGTCTTCTCTAACACTATAACTTAATTATAAGGGTTATTTAATTTTAGGTTCTCTTATAATATTCGAAATATGTGTTTATGTTTACATATTGTCTAGAAATAGTTTAGATTTCGTTGTGTAAAAAAATGAAAACCTAAACTTGAATTTAGAATATTGTACGAGATTTAATACTAAACACAAAACTTAAATTTTGAATACTATGAAGACCTGACGAAATATAAATGTCACAACAAGTTAACCGTCGAGACGATAACTCTATTATGTTTAGGAGATCTAAACACAAATTTTAGAGACCATAAAACTAAATAACCCCCTTTAGCCATCTCGAATGGAGATTTCGAGAATTGAGTTTCTATCATATTTGTCATTGTACTTTAAGGACATGTTTGATTTGTGGAATCAAGGTCTTGGAAAATGAAAGTCTTTCTTTATCCTATGTGTTGGATGCCAAAGGAAATGAGTACGAAAGAAAATTGATTCCATAACAAAGAAAAAAAATATGGGAGAAAATGGTCTCCCCCCACCAAAGGATTCATTTTTCTAAATTAAGGGCCTCGTTTGGTTCGCTGAAAGAAAAGGAAATAAAATCAATTCCTTGGTATTTTTTTTCTTCTGTAAAATTATAATTTTCATCAGTTTTCCTCTCCGGCACTTGAAAATGTCAAGAAAATTGGAAGAAAAAGTGAATACAGATGGAAAAGTGAATCCTTACTTGGATGGATGAAACCATTTTCTCCCAATTTTCTTTCCATTGAATCATTTTCTTTTTCTCCTCAATTCCTTTGGCACCTAAACATAGGAAAGTAATAATTTTCCTCTTCCAATCTCATGATTATGCAAACCAAACGAGATCTATATGGATTCACTTTTTCTTCCATTTTTTTGACTTTTCCAACCACTGAAAAAAATTAATTGAAATTACAAATTTTCAAACAAAAAAAAAAAAAGCAGCAAAGAATCCAACTACTTTCATTTCCGCGAACCAAACGAAGCCTAATGAAATTTCTATTCTAGTTGGTAAAATTTTTATATAAAATTTACACACAAAAAAAATATTCTCCAACGCTTTTCCATATTTTTTCGTATTAATTGATATGAGAGACACGTAGAATTTCTATAAGAATTTCTACGTATATCAGTGGAAACTCTTATAGCAACTATATATCCTACATGTAGAATCTCTCTCGTTCTTCATCCTACACAATAGGATGGAAATTGAGATAGAAATTATGGTCGGGAGAAATTTTTTCTAGAATGGAGGATTTCTACTGAAATAGGGAGATAGAAACCCCGATTGGAGATGGGCTGACAATAACCTTAACTCAGGAGGATACTCCGGCCACCGGTTCTTGATCTCCACCAGCCGCTTCTCCCCGGGCTCGGCCGACGCCGGTATGAGAATCCGCTCGTTCGCCGTGAAATCGAACATCTCCTTCCAGTCCCTCACGTTCTTCGTGTACTCCTTGTCGTTGTACCCCAAGGGGTTCTCCTCGTCCCTCCGCACCCTCCGCTTCTCCTCGGCCGCCAGCGCGAAGAACTCCTCAGCCGCCGACCGGACCCTCTCGAGCGGCCCGCTCGGCACGCCGTGGTTGACCACCTGGAAGAACCCCCAGTCCCTGCACGCGCCCTCCACTTGTTCCACCAGACTCGACGGGGCTGGCGAGCCGCGTTGATCCCCGCCGGCGCCGGCGAGCAGTGGGGAGAGGTCGACGAGCGGGATGCTGCCCGACTCGGAGACGATGGGGTTGGGCCTGTGGTCGATGTCTAGAACGAATGTTTCATCAAATTCTAGAACCATGATCGATGCGCTCCCTCTCCCTCTCCCTCTCCCTCTCCCTCTCTCTACTGCTTCCACTACTTCCGAGTACAATGAACCTGGGCTGGTTTCCATCGCTTTGTCCTGTGCTCTGCTGTCAGCTATGGTCGATGCGACAATGACGTTCGATGCCGTGGCGGATAACGAAGGTTCATAGCACTGGGAAAAGATGTAGTGTAGCTAGCAATTTTTATTTTTATTTTTATAGAGTAAAGTTATTCATAACATAATCTAGGTTTTTTCTAAGGGCACTACCACTTTTACTTGGGGCTAGTCCAAAAATGTTCCAAAAAATTACAAGTTTGTCATCTATTTTTTTTACTTGGGACTAGCCCAAAGAACGGTATAAATAACAACTTTTCTTTTCTTTTCCTTTACTCTTTTTTTTTCTTTTCCTCTCTCCCTCTACTCTTTTCTTCTCTCCTTCAACATTTCTAGGTCATAGAATTAAATCATAGCCCAATTTTTTTTCCAACCTATATTTTATGAAGATTGTGGGTGAAATTTCTAGGTCATAGAATTAAACCCTAACCCAAGAAAATGCATTTGCATATGCTATCATTTCTCACCAAATTATATAATACTTCGATAGTATGAAATGAGAATCAAACATATGGTTACTAGAAAAAGAATGTAAAGCCAGCAAGGCATTCGTCGTACACATGGTCTAATGTTGCTTGCAACTGAACTTTCAGTGCAATAAGTTGATTGAGCATTTCAAAGCCCCGACGAAACATTCGAAATTTCAATTAAAAAGCATGCCACTGATGCCAGTGCTCATGTTCAAATCTGAAAATTTAACCTCTTTTTTTTTTTTTGCTTGTGCTTCTATTAGATCACCACCACCATTAGATATTGGATTAGGACTGTCAGCCTCCAGGCAGTCCTAATTTAATAAAGGACTGCCTGGAGACTGGCAGTCTTGTCCCAAACTTTCTGGATTTGGAGTTAAATCCATGGCAGCCGGAAACTATTCCCACCCCTCTTTCCTACTACGTTCGTGTATACAGGAAAGTAATGGGACATATAGGAGCAAAGAGTTCTTGACATATGAGAGAAGAAGTCCAGTGATCAAATCTGCTATGCTTTTCAAACATCCTGGTGGTGTTAAGAAAACATCATCAAACTGACGTCCACTGTGAAACCAATGTCGAACCTCAATAATACGAGGAGGAATATGCGCAACACACCACCAGGAACCTCAACAATACGGCGAAGAATTTATCAACAGACTGGTCCCATGAAAGCTTATCCCATGAAAGCTTATCCCATGAAAAGAAACTAAATCAGCAGAGGAAAAGCTTTATGCTCACCGTTACCTTTCAGAAAAAAGGACAAGGAAAAAGAATATTCCAATCCATATACTATTAGCAAGCAATTTTGTAATCTATAATAATGCTGGGCATCCATTTAAAGTCATCAAATAATTCTATGACGTACCATGCTAGTTTAGAACAGATTGGAATCCAATAAGAAAGTTTTGTTAAATAAGGGTTCTTGCCTCAAGCATTAGATGCTAATCAGGCAGACGATGTGAATTGTCTTGGTGTTGAAGTGTTCAAACTGTATCAGGACTGCCAGCTTTCTGGCAGTCCAACACTAATGTAGGACTGCCAGGGTGCTGGCAGTCCTAGATGAAACTACCTGTGAAGAGAGTTTCACATACAAACTCACAGAGAGTTTGTATCAGGACTGTCAGCTCTCTGGCAGTCCAACACTAATGTAGGACTGCCAGGTTGCTGATAGTCCTAAATGAAACTCTCTGTAAAAAGAGTTTCACATACAAACTCTCTTCACAGAGAGTTTCATGTAGGACTGTTATCCCTCTGGCAGTCCAACACTAATATAGGACTGCCAGGGTGCTGACAGTCCTAAATAAAACTCTGTGTGAAGAGAGTTTTGTATCAGGACTGTCAGCTCTCTGGCAGTCCAATACTAATGTAGGACTGTCAGGGTGCTGGCAGTCCCACATGAAACTCTCTGTGAAGAGAGTTTGTATCAGGACTGCCAGCTCTCTAGCAGTCCAACACTAATGTAGGACTGCCAGGGTGCTGGCTGTCACGCCCCAGAACCAGAATACTGGAGAGCGGGGGACAGACACAGCCAGCTACGTACATTAAAGTAATTCTCACCTCGCAATACGGTCACGGCTGTCTAGATGCATGAGGGTTTACTACAAGCCATTAGTCTCTTAGGGTCAATAACAAGCCTAGTGTCTCAATCTTAAGCAAGCGAGTAGATATAACAAGATGGTAGATCATCAGACATACAAAGTAAGGCATCCCATACATTACATATTCAGATGATCATGAAGCTAGTCATACAAAATACGAAAACTAGCAAGAGTTTAAGTCATACATGATCAACCCTAGGATTTGTCAATCATGCTACAGCCCGTAGGCAGACAGTGAATAAAGTTGCAAACGAGCTAACACTTGCTCGGCGGCTAAACGCCTCAAAAGAATATTTTTACAAGGGAGTGGGAGAGCAAAATAAAACCCATTCGTTGTCGGAATTCCTTCTAGTGTTCACCATCTGGCAGAAAAGTTGAGAGATCCTCGGTAGCTGCTCCGAAATCTGGCCATACAAAACCAGCTGGGTCAGACCCCAGAAAGAGCAAGTGCCACAAAGGAGGCTTCACTTAAGAACTAAAACCAGCATGTCAGCACATAAATCATAGGTGAAATAACATAAGACATGAGTTAAAGAAAATAGGATGATAAACGATAAGATAACTAGAGGACTATTCTGGTACCCAAGTTACAACCCGTAAACCAAACAAGGACCGGGGTTGTAACCCTTCACCTGAACAGAACTTAGCCTCGAACCAATTATCGAATAAATAAAGCATAAACAAGCATGTCCGAAGATATCCATGCACTGGATCTAGGCAAGACTAGACAAGATAGGACTCCATCCATCATTCACGGCCAAGCAAAGAGTACGGCTTAATACTTAACTAACTAGGGTTATCACAAGCTTAGTTACTAGCAAGATGCAATGAGGTACACCTATGGCCACAAGCCCTGCAGACTATCCAGGTTATCCAGACGCAAGGTTCAAGCTTAGAGTTATCATGCCTTGTTAGGTGACTTGGATGCAACACATGACAGTGTGCATAGTAATTGTTTCATGTAGTGTCCCACATAACAGTGAGCTGGAAATGTGCCCTACTCGTCAGCAGGCTACAAGTCCATCAAGGAAGGCACCCAGATAACGGGATTGCTTGTAGCCGGAATACCTCTCTATATGCTGTACTTGATCAATCTAGTCATTAACCTAGTCAGATTCGGTATGAATCCCTGACCGTGGTAACCAGGGATACATGTCCTAGACATGATACGAGACAAGACTGGTTGCTTATACAAGCATATTCAATACAATCACCCACGGTGTCAAGAATTCACTTAGCATGTCAGGTTAGCCGTCGCAACAGCGTATCACGGTTATCATGTCGGGTTGCTTATCAAGATTACTTATCAAGGCAATGGTGCGTCACAACGGACCACCATCAAGAATTATCATGTCAAATTACTTGTCAAGAGTGCACCACGGCGGGTCACTAATCATGCAATTCCATCACTAAGCCTTGTTCCGATTAACATTCATAAATAATGTCATGATCACATCGGGTTCATGTCGAGTTTACATCACAAGGCGTAAGGATATAAAATGGGTGCAAAAATTATAAAAAGGGGAATATGGTGACATAATGCGCCCAAGGGGGGAGCAAGGGGTACTATGGCCAACAAGTGGCATTAGCCAAGTTGCGCCAGGGTAACAGGTTGCGCCAAGGCAAGTAGGGTCGGGTCCAGTTGCGCCTAAACATCAGGTTGTGCCTGAGTCAGACTGCGCTCAAGTCAGGCTGCACTCAAGTCAGGCTGCGCTCAAGTCAGCGCATGCAAGACATACGTCTCCAAAAGGCAGCGTATGGACTCCATACGACTCCTCTTCAAGGCAGCGTATGTACTCCATACGACTCCTCATCAAGGCAGCGTATGAGGTCCATACGACTCCTTGTCACCCAAGTCAGCGTATGTACTCCATACGACTCCTCATCAAGGCAGCGTATGAGGTCCATATGACTCATCTTCAAGGCAGCGTATGTACTCCATACGACTCCTCATCAAGGCAGCGTATGAGGTCCATACGACTCCTCTTCAAGACAGCGTATGTACTCCATACGACTCCTCATCAAGGCAGCGTATGAGGTTCATACGACTCCTCTTCAAGGCAGTGTATGTACTCCATACGACTCCTCATCAAGGCAGCGTATGAGGTTCATACGACTCCTCTTCAAGGCAGCGTATGTACTCCATACGACTCACTACAAGAAAATATGGTTTCTGTGACACGTAAAGTTGTCACAGAAGTTATGAAACTTGTCACAACACATCTTCTGTGACGAGTACAGTGACAACATACTTTCGTAGCATATACCTCCGTAGCTAAAAGAATAAGTGACGACTAAAAGACCTTGTCACAGAAAGTTATCTACTGTGACAAGAATACGTTGTCACTGATAGTATACTTTCTGTGACAACAAATGTGTCACTAAAAATGTTATAAGTGACGCACATTATTGTCACAAATAGCATTTTATTGTAATTAAAAATAAATATATATTTTTGAAATTAAAAATAAAAATTACTTCTGTGACGACGTTTGATATCACAAAAAAAATTAGTAACACATTTATTGTTGTCACAATAAACATATGTGTTTAGTGACATGTACATGTCATCATTGTAAACACTTGCAGTAACACTTTTATTGTTGTCACTGTATACTTATATGTTTAGTAAAGGTAAATGTTGTCACCGTAGTGTACACTTTATATGTTTGGTGGCAAATCAGTTTTGCCATGAGATTTTTTTTTGTCATTATCATTATACATTGAAACATAACACACAATAAAATATCACACAATTCTTGTAGAAGAGGGTATGCATGATTGTGCTCATCTTCCAAGAACACCCCCATCGACTTTTCAATGTAAACCAGAACTAACCTTCACAAATTCTAAAAGGCCTTTATATAGGCGACTAACTCTAAAGTAATTATAGAAAACAACAACAACATGAAAAATAATTATATCAATCCTAAAAAAGTAATTATATTGCTCGTCAAAATTCTGTACATATAACATGAAGAGAAGTAATATTTAGTACTTATAAAATAAAGAGTATCCAAATTAGCTGGTACATAAAACCTAGAGTAATCTATAAATATAAACTGATGATCAATTGCATATGGAGCTCCTATCTTGGTGATGACCAATCTTTAATGACCTGCATAAATTAATAAAAAGACTGTTTAATAAAGAGACTAGGTATAATATGTAAACAAACCATCCCTATAAAATACTAAAATACTCTGACAAGAGGACAAGCTTTTACATTCAAAGTTATAGAGTACAACTTTGTCACTAACTTACCAATTTGGACTAATTAGTACTAAGAAAAAAGTTACAAGCTTAAATGCAAGTTGGTCAGCTTCATTCAGGGTAACCTATCAAAAAATTGGCGAGCTTATTTAAGGTTAATTATTGAACGCAAATTTGATGTTGTATCTCAGTTGGTGATGCTAAATTTTAGGATAAACACTTTGTTGTTGTTGCCTTTTGCCTAAAATGAAGAGCCAACAACATTAAGTTTGAGATAAAAAGAAGAAAAAAAAAAATAGTTGGTGGGTTACCTATAATTTTTCATGCTAATTGGAGGTTTCCTATAATTCAGCCATCAAATGGAGATAAAAAAAAGGCTAAGTTAAAGAACTTACATTCAGCAGAAGCATGGTATGCAGATTGCGGGAATGAGCAACGTGGAGGGTCAGAAATCTCAGCAACTATCATTTTATTAGATTTTACTATCTTCTTGGAAAAATGGTGTCTTCCTGCAGAGTTCTCTTTCAATTTTGGTTGTCTATCTGCAATAGCCTGATGCGGAATAATATGGCAAAATGAGCATATATATCAACTCATAAAAGTTCTAGGTCAGAGAGCTAAACAATATATTATCATGCACGAATTTAAAATGTACATTTAAGCAAAAATCATGAAAGAATAGGCCAAATGACTGAAAAAGTTGGAGAATTCACATAATAGAGACAAATGGTGACAGAAGGATAGCATCGAATATAATTGTTAACCAGTACTAGTTATAGACGAATCAATTATTATAACACAACCTTTTGGGATGTTTGGGCTACCGCGGACTGACAGCTTATGGTATATGATGCCTAGGTCATCATAATAGGAATGGGTATCTACTCATTACAATACCTCATATGATACCTTCCCAACCTTCCCAAAGGATGTGGTTTGTAACAAGAGCACCTAGATTAACATCCTCCGAAATCACATTAATTAAAGATGGTATTTTACTTACAGCATTTTAATATACATTTGCACCTTCAATTAATGGTTCCAGCACAAACCTTAACTAAGTACCTTTCAAATTTATGCATTTTTTAGTTGTTCCCATAAAATAGAACCTATGAAAGTATATATGAAACAAATGCATAGCTTGGACCAAAGTAGAGCATCCTGGAGAATAACACATGCAAGATATATTTCTAAAAAAAGCAGAGCAAGAAAGCAAATAATGTAAGACTTGAGCACTATTGAACTGCTCAAACTATACAAACTACATACAATAAAAGTTCAAGATTTTCTAAAATATTTGGTTCTCCCTTAGGTTATAGAAGAATTTCCTCTACATTCCAATCAGTAAGGCGGAAGCCTGGGAATCTGCCTACATGCCAAGAAGGTTCAAGTTAGCTGTAGGTAGATCATCCAAGTATAAACCATTCTCTATATGTACACACTCCATATTATCATCTCAGTGTAAGTTTGCATAGAACTAGAAGACGCGAATACTAAAAATTGAATGTCGATTCAGATTATTCCAGGTTGTAGTACATTCAGTACTGCATAACACTTGGGGAAGCAAACCCCAACATAGATCCATGACTTCCTTAAAGAGTAAAAAAGAAGAAATTAAGCACAGAAGGACAAAGCACTTACTGAATTTCCTGGAAATTAGCAAATAGAGCCTAAAAAGAATAAATGGCATGTGTTAGATGTAGTAAAAAAATACTGATGTACAAACCTAAGCATTTCAGCAGAAGCAATTGATAAATGAAAATGAACAATAAAAAAAGGAATATTTACCATAACAGTTTTTACAATGCAACCCGGCCCAGCCAGTCATCTCTGACGCAAAAGCCTCTATAAGACCAAAGTACACAGTTCAGTTGCAATGAACTTTCATTTTGGTACAATTATAAGAAAAATGAAAAACAGCTAATCATTTTCATTTATAGCCAAACCAAAATGTGGGCCAGCTTTGGGCAAATATCTCAAGTTAAAGAGGCTCCATGACTATTGAACCATAGTTAAACCTATAATCAACCTGAAGTCAACAGTCTATATGAGTCAATACCATTTTACAGGCCATGGGGACAGCTTGCATCTAGTAACCTTGTTTGTCAGGCTAAACATAGAAAGTAATTCTAGAAGGAAACCTACGTTAATGAGTGTACCACAAAAAAATGTATCATGTTGAGGACCAGAATAATTCATTAAGTTCCTCAAAGTAGTATAGAGGAAAATTCATATGAATTATCTTCACACCAAAAATTAGCATATATTCATTGGGGTATTTGAAGAAAAATCAAAAGAAAGGTTTCTACAGTGAGAGTTTATACACCCTTCTTGTTAAAGTGTTCCAAAACAAGTAAAAGCAAAACCACCAAATCAGTCATTTTCAAAGGTATCAAACATACTAAACTTTCCAGCAGAAGGATGCTTGAAACTGAAGACCAAAATAAGAATGACACAATCTCCTCCAACTTCTCTGTGCTAGACAAAAGCCACTTTTCCAGCACTATAAACTAAATAGGCAGGTTCAAAAGATACTTATTTTCAGAAAGAAGTTGCATTCATGTTTTCTGTTTACCTATGCTTTATCACTTTAATAAAATATGAAAAAGCTCAAAAGTGATTTCAGCTTCAGTGGAATCAACTGCCAACTAGTAAAATGAAGAATCTAAAGAAATTTCTCCATAACTTTCGATCGATAGTCCAAAGAACTATGACCACAATATTTCTTAGCTTATTTTAAGATGAGAAGGTACCAAAGGTTGGATGACCCACTGGTCGAGACATTTGGTAGGGAGGGGAAGTCCAGGATTTGAGACTGAGGGGAACAGTAAGCGGCTAGTTCAAGGTGGCAACTACCTTTTCTTCCTAGGCCATTACAACTATAGATTTCCTATTGAAGAGAAGTACCACATAAATGTTTTCTTTTGCAGATTCAATAACAAAAGATTGTTACTTTGAGGCAAAGAAATATAACAACATATGCTCATTATCCAAGAGTTTTCCCCTTTAGATTGGCATCTGCTAGCAAGAGAGCTCACCAAACAAATTGATACATTTTTATCATCATCTGTCAAACTAATGTCACCACACTGAGATAGTAGTCCTATCTTTTTAGTTTTGCAGTTTAAACTCATTCAACCAAGGATCACCATCCAAGTTCCTCTAGAATGAAAAAGGGTCTTAAGAAAGAGTAAGATTACACAATTTGTTGTAGAGACTTGTTTTAATCTCTATGGTACATTAAGACAGTAATTGGGTTCTCCCAATTTTAATAAAAAATGTTTCATGGCCGAGTCTAACAGGGGTTCGAGATTAGGTTCAAGACCGATGTCGGATTATTTTCCTTCAAAGCATGGTTCCTGTCACGCTGGACAACAAAGAGCAAGTCCTCTTATACATAGTTTTACTTCAACACCTGACCCTGGAACTGTTTCGTTAACCTGGACTTGTTGGGGTCTTCTTTCTTTTCCTTTTCATTTGCTTCGCCTCGCCAAAGTATGAAATTTCCAAAACATCTTAATGCATATTGCTCCTCCCCAACCACAGTTCTAAAATTCGGCCTAGGCGGCCACGTAGGCGGCGCCTGGTGCCCGTCCGATGTCCGCCTAGGCACCCACCTAGGCCCCCCGACCGCAGATTATTCATGTTTTTGGGTTTTATGGATTTTTTTCTGCAATTTTCAGTAGTTTTTTATTTTGTTTTGGGTGGGGCCTAGGCGGGCTACGTGCCCAGTGTCCTCCCGACTAGCGCTTTGCGTCTTTTACAACATTGTCCCCAACTTTAGCAAAATTCATAAAATAACTTTAGAAGTGTGAAAATATGTTTGCATGAGGGGATGAGGAAAAGCATGCAATCGATAGTTACTCCAAACAAACAAGGTGTACGATGTTGATCAGCAGTTTACAAGGTGGTCTCTTAAGGGTATCCTAGAGTTTGAGCCTCCAAAAATATGAGGCTCAGAAATGACGAAAGTGCAGTCAATGGTGGTCAAGCATACTTCGTGCAATCCTTTTACACACTTTAGTGAGTTATCACCCATCATATGCATGACAAGCATATTTTAACCAAGTCATAAACCAGTTAGTAAGGAGGGACTTCGAATACATGATCAAAGTTGGAACAATAACCACATTACACATGGATGCACATTAAAGATTGCTTGTTGTAAATAATATGTGGTTAACCGAATACTCGTTAATAATAAGCCTAGTATTTGTACAACTATAGGAGTACAAGTTATTTCTTTAGAATATTTAGCGTACAAATTGAGTTAAATTGTTAAATTGAACATGCATATGTTGGGTATGAGTCTTACGACATACAGGTGTCATGGAGTGGATATTTGTTGGAAAATGTCATACTTAGAAACTGTTGGGTAGCTATGACATCAGTATCGGTTGCATGTTTTCCTTGATAAACTGAATCACAATTCAGTTTTCCAGAATACAGTTAAATTGGCATGGACGACTTTGTTAATCCCAATCAAATACTGTTGAAAGAATCACAAACATCATTAAGAGCTCAAAGAACAGTAGCATGAAAGTAGCAGACACATATTATTAACCACGAGCTTTCATTTATTCATTTTACCTAGTTTCCTCTTTTCATTTTATTTGACATGTCCTATATTTTCAGCCAACTAACAAAGAAAGGAATGAAGGTAAATATATAAGGCTGATGAAAAGTATTTGAAGAAATAATTTACAACTGTCTACGTAGGTCATAAAAAATGATGTACGTGCTCAGAAGAATTGTTGGTCTGTTTTGGTTCCATTTTCTAAAACTCTCGGTTATTCCTAATCCACAATTCATTCTTGTATTTGTTGAGGGAGACATGGTTTCACTAGCACAATAATGGGATACCTTATTAATAGCTAACCAGCATGTACATGCATTCCTCCTCAAGTTCAATATTGAGATTCTTACAAACTAAGGGAAGTACTTCAAGACACTATTTTCAAGCATTTCTTACTAGTTACTAATGAAACAACATATGATAAAAGATACTTTCGATGTTTAATGAACAGGAGAAATTCTATACAATTATGAGGGCACAGAAAAGCATAAGTGAAAGGAGCACTACTAAAAAGGACCAAAACCCCCAACGAGGAACCAAGTCATTAAAGAAACAACCCAAGAAAGTAACACCATTCATACGGAATGCATTTGCATAAGCTATTTATAAGAACTAACATAAGTCTTGCTGAACTATCTACAAATTACGGAGTTCGTGTAATCAAATCCAGTTTGACATGAAAGACAGTTTCAATCTGATGCTTTTAGTCATGGGCATCCTGCCAAGAACACACATGAAATCAAATGATGGGGGTTAAAGCATACACGGCAAAGTAATATCTATGCTATGCAGTTGCGCGTAGTGGTTTTTTGCTGATAAATATATCCATGAAATATTAGGTACTTCTATACCTATGTACCTAACGTAAATGTTTCAATGACATCCAAGATCAACATGGCCAAATAAAGGAAAACAAGTCTTGGAGGGAGCAAACTTTCTTATCCAAATTTTAATGAAACGCACAAAATGCCATCCATCCTTATGCATTTCACATTCTTGTGTCTTATTCGTCAACGGAAAGAACCAACACAACCTCAATATCCTCATCAGTGGAAAGAACCAAAACCTCAAAAAGGATGAATAAGCCAAGTTGACATTTTCTATACGACCTTGTTTGGATGTAAATTATATATACACTAAGAAAGTGCATAAGCATCAGTTTTCGTCGGCAAATGTTGTTGATATGATTTCTAATGGACCCAACCAGAAGGCCAACAATGTATATCAACAACTTAAACCTCTTCAGTTCTACACCTTTATACACTTACAAGAATTGTGACTCCAAAAAAATGAAAACTAATATGAACAGAAAATTATTATGCACATCGTTTATCTCATGCAAGGCACACGGTATTTCAAAGTAAGGACAATATCTCCAGTAAGTTTGGGACATGGTATTTTATATAAATGGACAATCTCTGTGGAACACTGGAAAGGGTTTTGTAAGTAGATGAAGATTTTCTATGCTTCCATGAAACAAATAAAAATTTGTGAGATACAGCCTACAAGTGAAAAATAGGGTTAGAGACTTATGTGATATGAGTGTCATAAATTTGATACATACTCTTAAGCTCTTTCGAAACTATAAAAAAATTGGTTTCCATAATGGTAAGGAAAATTTAGGAATTGTTAGACTAATTTCATCACAGAATTATTAACTTTGCATAATAAAATTATTTATACAAATCGTATATATGAAAAATAATTAATCACATGGCTATGATCTTGTTACTTTTATTATATATGCAATAATACATATTGTTAAATGTAGATATGCATATGTATGAACAAATGTTCGTTGACACAGATTAAGTATATATATTATATTATAACAACATTTGCTACATTACATATACTGTTGAAGCTTCACCTTCACAATGCCTTGTATGTAATCCATGAATAACATCTAGGAAATTTTATGTTTTGTGTTAAATTTAATCTTTCAACTTTGTAAATTTCTAGACGAGGTTGAGTTGTCTATATCCTTAATAGTCACTCTCATTCTAAGTGTGAAAACATACCAACTTTTGTAAATTTCTAGACGATCGTCACCCGCATCCCCGAGTCTGGGAGGTAGTCGTCGCTGTGTCCGAGCAGCATCACCTCGTCGTGGTCGACGAAGTAGCTGCTCGACACGGTGATCCCCGTGGACCCTATGATGGCGTCTACGAGCCCGTCCGTGCAGTACCACAGGGAGCAGTGGTCGATCCAGACGTCGCGGGCGGAGTAGAGGGAGATGCTGTCGCCGTCGACCATGGAGCGGTGCCCCGAGTGGGTCAGGGAGGAGCGGACGTCGGCATCGCCGGTGGGAACGCAGTGGTGGATGTTGAGGTTGTGGAGGATGATGTTCGAGACGTACTGGAGGGTGAGGCAGCCGCCGCCGGCGATGTGGACGTCGGCGTCGCGGCCGTCGAGGGTCTTGAAGCTGTTGACGAGGAGCTCCTGGGAGAGGGGGATGGTCATGGAGGAGGCGAAGGTGATCCAGAGGGGGACGTCCTGGATGGCGGCGTGCCGGACGGTGCCGGAGGACGGGTTCACCGGGTCACTGTCGGAGGAGTCGGTCACCACGTAGATCTGCCCGTCGCGCCCGCCGACGACGTTGCGGCCGAAGCCGATATCGTACCCGGCGAGGGCGCGGCGGTCGCTGGAGGAGGAGGAGCAGTGCTAGCAGTCGTCGATGGTCACAACGTGCCTGCTTGGAGCTGGTATAGGCCATTGAGTGAAGCCCTAGGTGTATTGGAGAGATTGGGGGGAGGTTTGTCAAATTTGGGAGGAGAGATTCAGGGAATTTGGAATTTGGGAGGAGGGATTTTAGATTTTGGAAGAAAATTTGGGTAGGGCTGAAAATTTATGCTGGCTTGAAAAAAATTTATTGCTAAAACTCAATGAAAAAATATATATAAGTATTATTTTAGTAACAAAATTTATGTCATTGTAATTAGTCTACTAGTTTTGACCGGCCGAATATGTCCTCGTAAATGATAATACCTTTTTTCGAGAAAGAATTATTCCGATCTAAAATAGTATTGGAACCAACAAATCCCGTCAATTGTTGAACAATTTCGACCAAAAAATGGGTCTTTTTCGAGTGCTCTTTATGCGTCAGAATTAGTATGGATTTTATGAGAGATTTTCGATGGAACGATTTATTTTGTCGTAACTGCTACTTTTTTTGAGAACCCTCGTAAAAGTTTGTCACAAATGAGAGTTTTTTTTTGGTATGGTCAAATCCGGTTACAATTTAATATTAATGTCAAAATAGTATCAAAATCAGAATATTATTTTATTTAACTTTTTTTAAATTACTTTAAGTTTTTGTTACAAGAAATAAATATCTTCTCTGTGACTAATACTTTTGTGTGACAAACAATTATTTGGTAACTAAAAGAAACTTTAAGTGATAAGAATAAAATTTTAATCTTGTGGCTAATACTTTTATGTGACAATAATATTTTCTTGTAACTATAAAAAATCCTTTAAGTGACAAGTATTTTCACTTATCACACATAAGTTGTATTAGACATAAGTCTAAAATTTAAATTTTATTTCAGTGACAATATTAAGTGACAACCAATAAAAACATGGTCACTTAATGATTTAATTTTGTGACAAAAAAATAACAATTGTCACAGAAACAAATTATGAGTGACAACAAAAATTATTTGTCACAAAATATCCCTTTTAGTGACAAGTTTGCCACTTGTCACAAATTACTTGTCACGGAAACCCACATTTCTTGTAGTGACTCCTCATCAAGGCAGCGTATGAGTCAGACTGCGCTGCGCTAAAGAGCGCGCGTAACTCAGTGGCGCAAGCTAAAAAGCTCGCGCACACTACTCACTGTCTTCTCCAAATCAGCAAGAACTCTATGGTTTGAACCCAAAGCTTCAAAAGTCCATAACTTGGTCAAAACAAGTCCAAATCCAACTTTTCAAAGGTCAAAATTGGGTAGAATAAAATTCTCTACAACATGGAACCATCAAAACTTAAAAACAAAAAAGTTTGATAGATCAAAACCACCAAAATCCGAAAATAACTAATTTCTAGATCTACAAAAATTAAAGCCTCAAAATGGAAAATAACAAGTTCTAATGTGTCTTAGAAACATGAGGAGAAGCTAATGGAACAATAAAAATGGGCTCTCTTGTGGAAGCAAGTTGCACTTGTCTAAGGGGTGTTCTTGGTTGGTGGTGGGTTTAATGGAGAAGGAAGAAGAGTTAATGAGAAAGTGGAGGAGAGAGAAAAGTTAGGTGGGTTATAAAGGGGGATGGTGGTGGGTTTAACATGATGAACCAAAAAATAAACCAAGCCATCCCAAAATAAACCAAGTTAAACCATTACATGCTATGATGAACCTAATCAAGATTAAACTGAAATTAGCTAGCCAGGCAGGAAAATAAAATACATGTCAGGATCCCGTATACGTATACTGGAAATACGTAGAACGAAAAACGGGGGTGACACTGGCAGTCCTGATACAAACTCTCTGTGAAGAGAGTTTGACACACACAAACTATCCAAATTACGACAACCAAATAACAACATGTACACATCAAAATAAGATCCAAATAACAACATATCCAACTTACATATCCAAATTACGAGGCAGTAAGCCCCAACAGACATGCAATACAGCGTGCAAAAAATCTCGTACGTATCGTCGAACATCTCAAAAAATAAAATAAAATAATAAATAATAAATAATAGTGGTAGCACTAACCGAATGACTGTTATCAAATGAATAATAGCTTGCTTTCGTAGAGAGTTTCATTTAATGTTCAATCCATATCATGACATATAAGAAGTAGGAACGGAACAACACTTGAGTGCTATCCAGAAAGAAACACCTTCGGCCGATCAATTTGAGATATGATAATAAAAAAGTTGTAAAATTGCTCGCTGTATATAGTAAAACTGTAGGAGAAATTGTTGACATGGTTGCAAACGTACAAAAGAGTTGTACATATAAATGGAGTGCAATCCGAAAAGAGCTGTACACGAGTAAAACTAGAATGATTGCTTTTGAAGCATCATCCTATAATCACTGTACAAATCAATACAACTTTCATGTATTACTTCCATAGTATGAGATGGCCTAGGGCTACAATAGCTATTTCTTAGCATCGATGAACATTGCCCGTGTCTAGTGCTCCACAATATCCCATCCCTCCACAAGGTTTTCTGGTTTGCTGCAATTACCCATCTCCGGGGAGTAAAAAAAACTAGCATCAGAGTTGGAGAGGAGGTTATCACGGGCGCTCGACTGATACATAAAGGATAAGAAATCAGGCATCCGGCTAAATAATTTCTTTAAATCAAGTGAATCAATTTTTTTTGCTTTATCATTATAACAGTATGTGTGCTCTCCACTAAGCTGCTAGATGATACTGAAGTGTTTACATTCCAAATCAGATCTGATTACATTAGGACTGCCAGGGGTGTGGCAGTCCTAATGTAAAGTAGGACTGCCACAGTCCTGCAGTCCTCTTTCACAAGAGGACTGCAGGGACTATGGCAGTCCTACTTTACATTAGGACTGTCACACCCCTGGCAATCCTAATGTACTCAGACCCGACTGTAGCAGCCGAATGGCAAAAATGGGACACTCGTTTGTCGTGTTCTAGGGTTAGGGTTTCAAAAAAAAATATGGGTTTGTTGTGTTCGAAAATTTCATTCATGAACCCTAAAGAGATTCTAAACCTAATTTATTAAGACTTTTGGAGAATTAAAAATATTCTAGGGTTTTGAATAGAATGTATAAATTTTTTGAAGAAATTAGGGAAAAATGTACCTAGATTTCGGTTGCTTCGACTTGCGTGTCATCTCTTCGAATCTACGAATGTTATGGAAGAAATCTTGGTAGAGGAATTAGGAATGGAGTGGTGGAGAAGAAAAAATTAGGGTTTTGGGAGAGGGAGATGGAGAAAGCTCTTTTTTTCTTTTTGTGGAGAGAGAGTGTAGAATGAGTAATGAAAAGAAATGAAGGGTTTGGGGGGTTGGGCTGCCCCCAGCAAAATTTAGGTACCCCCTACCAAATTCTCCACCTTCTTGGGCTGCCCCCAAGTAAGGGTTGCCCCCTAGCAATAATGGTGGTGCTCTTAGAAAAAAACCATAAACTATTATTTCTTAAGTTGCAGCTAACATCATTTCAATCGTTCCTTTTGGACCGCGTGGAGGGACCGACACATTGCATGAACTGTTGGAATCTATTCACTTTTTTTCTTTTAAAATTTGTAACAAAATAAAATTTAAAGTAAAGTTATCGGTTTTCAAGAAAGTCGCACACGTAGCACTGTCCTAAGAGTTAATACGGGTCTATATACAGATTTGTCCGAATGCTCCTAGTGGTAAAATCTTCGCTCCACCGGAATCTTCTTATCGCACACGACGCAGAAAGAATGATCCACGACTTAGCTCTGCCCAGAGCAAAACACGAATAACAGGAAGTTTCGGAAGACGAGATTTTGAAGAGAGTTTCGGTAAAGATTTTCAGTGTATTAGTCGAAGATAAATGACTCAAAATATATAGACTGATTTGGTCTTTTGTAACGGCTAAGAATTATGACCAATAAAGTTTAACGTTACAAAGGAATAAAGAAATAGAATAAATGTGGTTCAATGAACCTGAACAAATTTAATGTTTCAAAATGTTACAAATTTAAATGTGTTAAAATGGTCAAAAAATAAATGAGAAACAAAAAAAAATTTAGGGTCTCAGCTCGAACCCGAAGAGAAAATCGAATCGGCATTCGGCACTCGCAGATGTGGGTACATACCCGCACCCATTATGCGCGTCGAACCGAACCGAGCCGAGCCGGGCCGGGCGGCGGCGGCGCGAGCGTGTGGCCCATAGGACACACACACAAGACTTCAATGAAGCAATGGGGAGCAAAGTAATATATACACAATACATGAAAGTTTCCACCCGATGTGGGACTATACAAGGGAGTTGAGCTTTTGCAAGCTCATGTGTGTGAACACAAAACACACACACACAGCCAACAATCCCCCCTCCCCCTCCCCCCCCACCCCTTCGCAAAAAAAGGTCAAATTCTGAAGTAATAGAAGGAAAGAAAGTAAGATAAGAATAAGAAAAATTTTGGACAGTTATATACTATACATAAATGAGATAAACTACAGCATTGAATCTCATGTAATGACTATCATCTTTATCTGAAGAAGAGCTTGATGGACTACGCCTTGAATCAGTCTTCTTGAACCAGATTCAGAAAATAGCACACATAGTATGCTAGAGGTACTTGGGTCTATCGGGTGGCGCATTTGGTTGGCCATGCGCACTTTTCCACTTCATGAGAGTTGTCTAGGATCGTCCTGTCCTATAGTCGCGGCCTTCACGATATCTCATATAGGTAAGTCCTCAAGAGTTTGTAAGCCCACTTCCCAATTTTTTATATTGATTATGATTTACTTTTATGGTTATTTGGACCTTAGTAAGAATTATTTGTCTATTATATAGTTTATCATAATTTTTAGATATTTTAGATAATTTTTAAATATCTATTTTGTGAAGATTTATATACTTTATTGAATTTCATGATTTACCATATGGCCATCCGGGGTTATTTTTGGGACCCAGTATTTTATTTAGGTCCTAGAACCTCAAAAACTATTTTCTAAATTTTTTGGATTTTTTGGTATTTTTTGGAATTACCTTGATAATAAAATATAGGAAAAACTGATTTTCTAGGACTTCTGGAATTTATTGTGCTAGCCTAAGAGCAAATATTGACCCCAAATATTTTTCTAGGGTTCATTATGCTATTTTATATTTTCTAGAATTTTCCATAATTTTTGACAATATTTAAGTATTTATTTATTAAGGTTTATATATTTTTAAAGGCTTCCAATATTTATTATGTGGCCATTTGGGACTAATATGAGGTAAATCATTTTTATTTATATTCTAGAAGGTTAGATATATTTTCTTTAATTTTCTATAATTTTTTTGAATTTTTAGGATTTTATTTGAAGTTATTTGGAGTTTAAATGATTTTTAATGATTTTCTATAATTAAATGATTAATTATACAGTCAACCACCCCCCTGGCCCACCTGTCGGCTCTCAAACCTGTCAGCCACCGCCTCTCTCTCTCCTATATATATATTATTATATTCGCCACCCTAATTTAATTCTAGCCGCCTTTTGTGGGAGAACTCATCTAGGGTTTCCGACTTTCCGAAGCGATTTCTGCCAACTCTGACGTGATTTTCGCGTGCCTTTTTTTGTTGGATTCGTATCGAGGTAAGCTTTCTGAATATGTTATTTATTTTCATAATTTCTGAACCTAAATTTTTGGAAAATTCGTAGGGTGTCGGTTGTCCGAAACTTGACACGTTTCGGTGTTTTCGAGATTTCGGAAGAACCAGAAATCGAAATCATGAACCGTTTGAAGTTTCGGAAAGCTAACACAGAGCTCTACGACATATATTTTTCCCAGAAATTATTTCGTTAATTTAGTATTTTAGTTTTTTGTTGAACTCAGAACTGATCGGTTGATCCTCGTTTTGGTCACGATTAGCCATAACGGCGATATCTTTTGACCAAAGCGTAATTTTGTGGCACGGTTGATTCCAGCACACTCGTGGCACTGAAATCTACCAAAGTGCACTTTCAAAATCTAGAGTTCACAACATTTGACTAAAAAGTCAATGGCATGCCTCGATTTGCGTGCCATAGTTTCCAAAATTAGAAACACAACTTTTGATGGCCAAACTTGCATGTTTAGATTATATTTAGATTATTATTAGCTTAAATTAGGTTTTTAATTAAATTATTCCAGAATTAATTATTATTAGATTAGTAACCCAATTAGCCACTATTCCATGAATTTAGAACTAGAACATTAGAATTAATTTATGGTTTTCGTGCACGGTTCGTAGTACAATATGTGTTATAGGTTGATAGCTTCTAGATCGGCATTCCCTCATCCTCTACTTATGACTATGGTTTGTGCAAGGATTCAAGCAAGTACAGTATTACATTTATGTTTTAGTTCATTATAACATTTACTCTATAGTTTTCTTGTTTGATATCCCGTTGAGTCATTGCTTGATATTCCATTAAGACACGATTGTGATACTGTAGTTATCGTATCCTTCTTAGTGTATCATTGACCGTTATCAATTGTTAGAGAGTCGGAAGGGGAAATACTCAGTAAATACGTAAACAAACCCAATTACCGTTACCGAATGATAGCAAAGTCATACACACCCATGTATGAGTTAGCCGTACCAATTACTGAATGATAGCCATCGTATGATGTGCCGTATTAGCCCAGTCGTTCACGTATTAAAAGGTATTTCACACACATAGTGGTTCCTATTTTTTCTTTATCTAGTCCATTATCTTGTTAGTTCATATCTTGCTAGTTTATATCTTGCCAGTTTATATATTGTTAAATCCCATCTTGCTAGTTCATATCTTGATCGTTCATAGCTTGCTAGTACTAGTTCGTTATATACTCTTTGCCATCATCGTTTCTCGTTGTTCTAACTTATTTTGGACTAACAATATTAATTGCAATATGGTTGTACTCTGCTCCTTTCCTTACTGGATCGTTGTTATAGGTGAGGTTGACGTGCCTACTCTTGCGCTATGGACCATACGAGGGGGAGATAGAGACTCGAAGGCAAAATCATAGAAGACTAGTTAGTTGTGTGGTAGTTTTCTATAAATGTAAAAGTTTATATTCTTCTTCAAATGTAAAACTTCTATATTTTGTAAAGTTGATTTAGTTGTTGTGAATGAGCAATTAGTATTTATGAGCACTTTATTTATTATGGGCTAGACAGCGTACTACCACCGATACCGCGGCATAGGCTGGGCTTGGACACGCACTCGTATGTAAAAAACGGGTACGGGTCGTGACAAGTTTTTATGGTGGCCCATGCAGGTCTGATTTCGTAAAAGATTGTGAACTTGTGGTAGTACTTAAGTTAGTCATACTACTGCAAGCCTGCGACTAGAAAATTGCTCATTCACAATTAGGGTTGATTTAATTTTAGGAGAATGAATAGGACTAGGAGTCCCTTATTCAATTTGACCCCTAGATAGTTAAGATAGTTAAATAGGCCATGTGATTTAGCTAATGATTTATTGAAGTCTCGGTATAGATAAATCAAAGAATTTTTTTAAGAGAATATGTTATTTTGTTTTGACATGTTGGTAGGATCCAAGGTAGGTAGAATATACGTTTGGTAAGTTAGGACTTCGTAGAATTCAATTCCTAATTTTGATCATTTTTGTGCCATTTTATCTTTTGCCTTCTCTAAACCTCGTTTTATTTTCAAAACTATTTTGTGATCATTTTATTTTTTATTCCTAATCTTGGTCCAATTATCTATATATTAATTCAAGTCGTCTTCGTTCATTTTGTGATCGTTTTGTTTTCAAAACTGATACTTTTACTTAAGGACAGATACTTATATTTTCTTATCATGATCGACTTATTTGAATTTATTGAAGTTCCTTTGAAATTCTTATGGATATGGTTGAAATAATTTTTGATGACTTGCAATGGTAAGGCAGATGCGCACTGTCCCCATTTATTTGAATTATGGAGACTGCGGGTTCACTGCAGTCAGAAGCGCACTGGCGTGGCATGATCCCTAAGTTGAAATAATTTTAAGTATGCGTAGGTTGTCGAATATTACTAAAACTATATCCTAGTTGTATTATTTGATCCTTTGATTTATTGTGTCAATATTGGATAGAGTTGATAGAGTGTTCGATACCATATTATATTTGAGTCTTGATACCAAGGGTTTACTGCAGCCAGATGTACACTGGCAGGACATAAATTTTCGGTAAAGTAACTTCATGTATACATACGGTTTTTGAATATTATAGAGACTACATCCTTCTGACATATGACTATTGATTTATTTCTTATTCTTTTCCTTTATTTCTTGAACATTTTTATCTTATCCTTCTATTTTTGGAATGTTATTTGGCTCCTAACAATCTTTAAAGCCTATTTGATTTTCTTCTGCTAGATTCCTAATTTTATCAAGATATTGATTCTTAATCGTATCCTCCGAAATTTCGAGGTCGAAATTTTTCTATGGTGGGTAGATTTGTAAGCCCACTTCCCAATTTTTTTTATATTGATTATGATTTACTTTTATGGTTATTTGGACCTTAGTAAGAATTATTTGTCTATTATATAGTTTATCATAATTTTTAGATATTTTAGATAATTTTTAAATATCTATTTTGTGAAGATTTATATATTTTATTGAATTTCATGATTTACCATATGGCCATCCGGGGTTATTTTTGGGACCCAATATTTTATTTAGGTCCTAGAACCTCAAAAACTATTTTCTAAATTTTCTGGATTTTTTGGTATTTTCTGGAATTACCTTGATAATAAAATATAGGAAAAACCGATTTTCTAGGACTTCTGGAATTTATTGTGCTAGCCTAAGAGCAAATATTGACCCCAAATATTTTTCTAGGGTTCATTATGCTATTTTATATTTTCTAGAATTTTCCATAATTTTTGGCAATATTTAAGTATTTATTTATTAAGGTTTATATATTTTTAAATGCTTCCAATATTTATTATGAGGCCATTTGGGACTAATATGAGGTAAATCATTTTTATTTATATTCTAGAAGGTTATATATATATTTTCTATAATTTTCTATAATTTTTCTGAAATTTTTAGGATTTTATTTGAAGTTATTTGGAGTTAAAATGATTTTTAATGATTTTCTATAATTAAATAATTAATTATACAGTCAACCACCCTCCTGGCCCACCTGTCGGCGCTCAAACCTGTCAGCCACCGCCTCTCTCTCTCTCTCCTATATATATTATTATATTCTCCACCCTAATTTAATTCTAGCCGCCTTTTGTGGGAGAACTCATCTAGGGTTTCCGACTTCCCGAAGCGATTTCCGCCAACTCTACGTGCTTTTCGCATGCCGTTTTTTTGTTGGATTCGTATCGAGGTAAGCTTTCTGAAATGTTATTTATTTTCGTAATTTCTGAACCTAAATTTTTGGAAAATTCGTAGAGTGTCGGTTGTCCGAAACTTGACACGTTTCGGTGTTTTCGAGATTCCGGAAGAACCAAAATCGAAATCATGAAAACCGTTTGAAGTTTCGAAAAGATAACACAGAGCTCTACGACATATATTTTTCCCAGAAATTATTTTGTTAATTTAGTATTTTAGTTTTTCTGTTGAACTCAGAACTGATCGGTTGATCCTCGTTTTGGTCACGATTAGCCATAACGGCGATATCTTTTGACCAAAGCATGATTTTGTGGCACGGTTGATTCCAGCGCACTCGTGGCGCTGAAATCTACCAAAGTGTACTTTCAAAATCTAGAGTTCACAGCGTTTGACTAAAAAGTCAATGGCACGCCTTGATTTGCGTGCCATGGTTTCCAAAATTGGAAACACGACTTTTGATGGCCAAACTTGCATGTTTAGATTATATTCAGATTATTATTAGGTTAAATTAGGTTTTTAATTGAATTATTCCAGAATTAATTATTATTAGATTAGTAACCCAATTAGCCACTATTTCATGAATTTAGAACTAGAACATTAGAATTGATTTGTGGTTTTCGTGCACGGTTCGTGGTGCAATATGTGTTATAGGTTGACAGCTTCTAGATCGGCATTCCCTCATCCTCTACTTGTGACTACGGTTTGTGCAAGGATTCAGGCAAGTACAGTATTGCATTTATGTTTTAGTTCATTATAATGTTTACTCTATAGTTTTCTTGTTTGATATTCCGTTGAGTTATTGCTTGATATTCCATTGAGACACGATTGTGACACTGTAGTTATCGTATCCTTCTTAGTGTATCATTGACCATTATCAATTGTTAGAGAGTCGGGAGGGGAAATACTCGGTACATACGTGAACAAACCCAATTACCGTTACCGAATGATAGCTAAGTCATACACACCCACGTATGAGTTAGCCGTACCAATTACTGAATGATAGCCATCGTATGATGTGCCGTATTAGTCCAGTCGTTCACGTATTAAAAGGCATTTCACACACATAGTGGTTCCTATTTTTTCTTTATCTAGTCCATTATCTTGTTAGTTCATATCTTGCTAGTTTACATCTTGCAAGTTTATACCTTGTTAGATCCCATCTTGCTAGTTCATATCATGATCGTTCATAGCTTGCTAGTACTAATTCTTTATATACTCTTTGCCATCATCGTTTCTTGTTGTTCTAACTTATTTTGGACTAACAACATTAATTGCAATATGGTTGTACTCTGCTCCTTTCCTGACTGGATCGTTGTTATAGGTGAGGTTGACGTGCCTACTCTTGCGCTATGGACCATACGAGGGGGAGATAGAGACTCGAAGGCAAAATCATAGAAGACTAGTTAGTTGTGTGGTAGTTTTCTATAAATGTAAAAGTTTATATTCTTCTTAAAATGTAAAACTTCTATATTTTGTAAAGTTGATTTAGTTGTTGTGAATGAGCAGTTAGTATTTATGAGCACTTTATTTATTGTGGGCTAGAAAACGTACTATCATCGATACTGCGACGTAGGCTGGGCTTGGACACACACTCGTATCCAAAAAGCGGGTGCGGGTCGTGACAGAGTTGTTGATAGAAATCAACCATGTATATTATACTTGGACTTATTAAGAGTTAAAAAAACTCATCCTAACCATATCACACAGGAACACTGTCACCATAGGGATGGAATATCCATGTACACATGTACAGTCTCGTGGGTATTTATTTTAAGAGAATTTAATCTCAGGGTCATTGTTCCATAATAGTCACCTAGTCCAGCTTGTTTCTACCCATTGAACCGGCTTCTTGGGATCTCCAGTCAGACTCAGTTGGGTTGCCACCACTGGTGACTAAACTATGGACTTAACCCCATCCCCTTCGATGATTCTAGGATCAATGTCCTAGACAGACCCTTTGCCAAGTGGTCTGCAAGGTTCTTTTCTGACTTTATATAGTCAAGAACCACATATTTGTCTAATAGGCTCTTTATCGATTTGAAGCACAGCTGCTGGTGCATGTTCTTCTTAGAATCACAGAATCATACTTTAGTAGTTCTATAACAGGTTTATTATCATAATTTATAGAAATTGCAGGAACAGGATGAACAGAAACAGGTATATACATAATAAGATTTCTAAGTCATTCGGCTTCTGTACAGGTAGTGTCCAAAGCTATCATTTCGGAGTCCATTGTACTCTTGGCAATGATATTTTGTTTACATGATCCCCAGAAGATTGTAGCTTCTGCTAGGGTAAAAATATATGTAGTAGTAGATTTTACATCATGTGAGTCAGTTATTCAATTTGTATCTGAGTAACCTGCTATGATATCAGGGTGTCTAATATAATAAAGTTTATAATCTATAGTACCCTTAAGATATCTAAATACTTTATCCAAAGCAGTCCAATGTGATTGGTTTAGGTTACTAGTATATCTACTTAGTCTCCCAATAGCAAATGTAATATCAGGTATGGTCCTATTTGTTATATACATAAGGGATCCTATCATCTGTGAATATTTATGTTATTTTATAGGTGATCATTCATTCTTTTTTAGAATGATATTACTATCATAAGGAGTAAGGACAGGTTTTTTGTCAAAATACTCAAACTTTCTTGACATTTTTTCAATTGAATGTACTAAGGATAGAGTATAGCCCTCTTTGCATTTGGACACTTGCATTTCTAGGATCAGGTTTGCTTCACCTAGGTCTTTCATATCGAACTGATTAGATAAATAATTTTTAGTGTTATTTATCAATTCCAGTGAGGATCCTAAAATAAGGATATCATCAACATATAAGCATAAGATGACACAACTTCCATTTGTAATTCTGAATACAAATATTTGTCATATTCATTTGACACAAAACCAAATTCTAAAATGACTTTGTCAAATTTATTGTGCCATTGCTTGGGAGCTTGCTTTAAGCCATAGAGATTTTACTAATATACAAACCTTCTTTTCTGGACTTTAGCAATAAAACCTTCAGGTTGCTCCATATATATTTCTTCCTCTAAATCTCCATTTAAAAATGATGTCTTTACATCCATTTGATAGATCAACATATCATGAATGGAAGCTAAGGCCAGGAGGGTTCTAATGGAAGAGATCCTAGCTACAAGAGAATATGTATCAAAATAGTCTAATCCCCTTTTTTTGGGTAAAACCTTTGGCTAATAGCCTAGCCTTGTATTTCTCTATAGTACCATCGGCTTTAAGTTTCTTTTTGAAGATCCACTTACAACTGCCTAAAGGTAGGTCGGCTAAAAATCAAGTACTATTCTCCATAATGGAGTTGTACTTATTGTTAGTAGCTTCTTTCCAGAAAGTGGCATCAGGAGAAGATATGGCTTCTTTATAAGTTGAGGGATCACCCTCTATCAAAAATATAAAAAATCTGCCTCCTAAATTCTTTTCAATCCTTTCTCTTTTACTTATTCTAGGTTTTATATTTTGTTCTGGTTGAGAACTTGATATTGGAACATGTGAACTCGTAGATGGAGTAAGAGAAGGGTTGGAGGAAGATGATGAAGTTCTATCCTTAAAGGAAAATATATTCTCAAAGTAAACTGCATCTCTAGCTTATATAATTGTGTTATTAGAGATTTTATTTACTTCAGAATGAGTTACAAAAAATCTATTAGGATTACTATCTAGGGCATATCCTATAAACAGAGGATCTACAGTCTTAGGACCAATCTTTCTCTTTTTGGGGTTCAGGAATTCCTATCTTAGCTAGACATCCCCAAACTTTTAGGTAATTAATCCTAGGAGATTGGCCTTTCCATAATTCATATGGTGACTTATCATTAGTCTTACTGGGTATGCTTTTAAGGATATAACAGCCTGACAAAAGGGCTTCTTCCCAAAGATTATCAGGGCACCTGAGCTGAGAAGCGTGGTATTTATCATGTCTAACAGAGTATGATTCTTTCTTTCAGCAACTCCGTTGGACTGTGATGAATAAGAAGCAGTTACCTCATGATTATTTCATGTTCTTCACAGAAGTTAGTCATTTCATTTGAGGTATATTCTCTACCACGATCTGATCTAAGAATTTTAATCTTTCTATCTAACTGGTTCTCAACTTCAGACTTATAGACCTTGAATCTGTCTAGTACTTCATCTTTAATCGGTTTTAAGAAAGTAGGTGTAACAATACTTTGAATGATCATCTATAAAAGTGACAAAGTATTTCCTACCATCTCAGGTCAAAACCCTATTGAAATCACAAATGTCACTATCGATAAGTTCTAGGAGTTTGGAATCCCTATGGACATATTTGAAAGATAATCTAGTGTGTTTAGCTTAAACACAAATCTCACACTTGTGTTTATCATCAACAGGAGTCTTAAGAATATGATCTAAGTTCATCATTCTTCTAATAGATCCTAAATTCACATGACCTAGTCTACCATGCCAAACATTTGAGGATTCAACATTTGTAACAACAAAAGAAGGATTTAAAATTTTATTCATAGTACTTAAAATAAAAAGACCATCTTTTACAAATTATTTTCCTATAAATAAGTCATTCTTGAAAAAAAAAAACTACTTTATTAGCCTCAATTACAATCTTGTATCCTGAGACTGCAAGTAGAGATCCACTAAATAGGTTTCTCCTAACCGACGGCACATGAAGCATGTCACGACCCGCTACCCAAATTGTTGGGCCGGGCCGAGTCATGTCCAGCCTACGCTTGAGATAAAGCGCAGTAAGCTGCTCTAGAGATAACAAGATAAGACTAAATGTGCTAACAGTTCTAAAAGTGAAGAAGAGTCATAAATGCTCCAAACACAAAAGTCATCTCATATAATAATAAGTCCAAGTACAAGTCTGAAATGTAAAACTGGATACATGTCCAGTTACAAAATACATAGTCTAATACATGACTACTCTCAAAAGTCTAAAGCAAATAGAGAACTAGACGAGGTTTCCCGCAGGTACATCCTCGTAAGGCAAAGCCTGGTCATCAGCAGTAACTCCATAATATGAGTCACAGAGCAACTCCTCCTCAGTAAGAATACCTACAACATTTTCCTGTCAGGACGGGAGCAAGTACTGATTCTAGCAAACTAAATATACGAAACATAAAATGAACAGGAATGTAAATAAACTAGAATCATGGTACATCATAATCTATCATGGCAAGGACACATATGTCAAAGAGACAGATGCATATGTAATGTTTAAAACTGTAGCAGGTACGTGATCGTCAATAGGTGTAAAATATACTATGGTACAAGTATATAAAATGTACTTCCGTACAAGTAAAACAAACGATAGATGTACATACGTACAAATACAGCTGGTGTACCTACGACAAGGTATACATAAAATGTCAACCTTGCTCGGTACGTACGTACGAGTAAGGGGGCATGATCACGTACGCTACTAACAGTTTTCCTATACCCAGATTCTAATCATGTGAGAGATATAAAACTGTTCTAAACATAGTAGTGACTGAAAGTAATACAACATGTGAAGGTTTAACTTGCTACCCCACGGATCAGCATTTAACATGGTTGGATTCGCAGTTCATTGTTGTAACAGTATGTAAAGTTTATAGAAAGTACTTGCCTCTAGCAAAGCAAAACAGTGTCACTCCCCATGTAGTGCCCCGTCCCTACATCGTGCCCCGTCTCCGTCCATGGGGTGCGCGAGAAAGGAACACTGTCGCTATCGATTCGGTCGGGACCGATAGGTCAGAATCGGCCGAGTCGATCAAACAGGAACGGTTGAATTAAGATCCATTCTATGTTATGGAATGGCTTCTTCGGAACCAAGTCCCATATTCAGCGGGTTGCGCCTCGAGGATTGGCTCTGCGGCTGAGTCGGGAGAGACCTCCCGTTGCTCTGGTTTTCATGCCGCACTTGATTTGGTCTTGGCTTTCGTTTTCTTGAATGCGCTTTTCGTAAATGTTTTCGATGGGTTTTCGTGACGTGTTTTCGAGCTCGCATTCATATCGAAATTCCTTGAAATACATAGTGTTCTAATCGGTTGCTTATGCGATTGCAGGTGATCGCGTAGGCGACGATAGCGCAGCCAACCGATCGCTCGCTTGAAGCAAGCCTAAGGCGAGTGGCTGACCTCCTTTGTCTCGTCCCTCTACTTCAAAACTTAATATGTGAAGTAAATAAATGCTTATTATAATAGTGTAGAATCAGAGAAATCGTGGCACGATTCTTCACGAAACACTTGCTATCAAACTGCCGGTTTTGGAAAATGGAAAACATGTTTTCTTATACAAATCCACTTAGCCTATGCAAAACAATGAATGAATCGATTAACGTTTATCGCAACGATACGGCTAAGGAAGCAAAATCGACTAAGTCTAAAAGAAATTGGTTATTGGATAACTTGTCGACAAGGTGAAGTTTCCTCGAACGGTTGCCTAGGCCAAGGGACCGATTCAGCCCGGGAGGAACGAGTGTAGCAGCGCCAACCCTTCATCGATGCGAATTATGCGGGCACTTTCGCACAGGGCTCGCTACCCGATGCGAAAGGGGCGTCGTCTAACCAAATGCTATAGTCCGCGATGGCTTGACATTGCCAGTGGCCTTCATACCCCTTTCACTGCTTAACAGGTGCACGGGACACATGATAGTTGCTTAGTAATATACAAGTTCATATGCTTGCCTCAAAACATGTTAACATACAAATCATACAGGATGGTTAGAAAGATCATTGAAATAGCTAGCTAACATGTTTACGAAACTTCTTGAATCAAATACAGAGCTTGGATTTAATTAGCCATTCGCCAGTACATGTGTTTCGTGCTGATCCTCGCTCCTTGCAGGTCCCGCGAACCAGGAAGGACGCGCCAGCTAGCTCGGCGACGTTCGTGACTTTTGAAACTTCGGCCGCGCGTCGAAGACTTACTCTGCGACTTCACTTTTGAAGGCTCTCGACAGTCCAAGGCAAATGACTCAGCGTCCCTCCCATCCAGGTCAATGGAGTACTTGTGTATATTGAAGGATGTGTGCAATGTATGGAACGGCTATCTCATCAGCACTCTTTTGTAATCGAGTCATGTTGTAGCCCGCGCGGCAATGAGTCTTGTACTGGAGTCTGTAGATGATGTTCATTATCAATAAAGAATCAAGTTTCCTTTACTTGTTGTGTGTATCAATTTGTCTGCGTACTTTCTTAGATCTCGTCTCGGATTACCTTATGACTTGGCCTTGTGGCGATCGCAAATTAGGTTCGCACGGCATCACGCCCGGGGGACGACTATCGATTCGACGGAATCGGGGCGTGACATAATGGTATCAGAGCACGGCTTTACGTCCTTGGCCTCTAGTGTCGAGTTCTAGTCTCCAACCGTTGACCTCGTGTCGATGAGAAGAGTTGTTCCATACGCTGAACCCGGGACATTTTCTGAAACTAACGAGAGTTGCCTTTCCTTTTCTCTGCAGTTACGGGAGCTCAGGCGGAAGACGAGACGAGCGCTTCCAGCGGCTCGAGTGCTTCTAGGACCGAGCATTCCGTTAACCCAACTGGAATGACGCCTACTGTAGCCGGACCTTCCCGCGACCCGATGCAACGTATGCTGCAGATGCTTGAAATGCAGCAACGTCAAAATGAGCTCCATCGTCAGCAAGCGGAGGCTCGTCAGACCCAATTTGAGAGTCGGTTTGAGGCTCAATTCAAGCTGCAATAGCAGCAGCTGAATACCCTCCAACAGATCGTACAGTCGGTCGTCGGCAACAACAACAACTCAACGATGACACCTGCCGTGACCCAGCCTGTGGTTCGATCCAACGAAGCTGAACCAGAGGCGCCTGTGCTCTCACCTGCAGCACCGAGAAGTTCTAACTTCGATGTGTCGAAATTCACAAAAAGCTGTCGCACTTCCTTCAACGGCACAGAAGATCCATCATTGGCGATCGACTGGTTGGAGGAGCTGGAAGACAAGTTCGAGCTTCTTGGAGTCGAGGACTCAAAGAAAGTCGTGTGAGCTCAATTTTTACTTCGAATGAACGCGCACGATTGGTGGACTATGCAGAAGCGGGCTATTCGACGTGAAGACGAGCCGGCGGCGATCTCATGGGAGACATTCAGAAATACATTCGAGAACGAATATCTTTCTGTAGCCGTGCGACAGGAAAAAAAAATGAGTTCATGCAGTTGACGCAAGGGAATATGACTGTACGACAATATGCGGCTAAATTCAATAAACTGGCCAAGTTTATCGGAGACTATTTACCTACCACCGCAAGTCGAGCAAAACGATTTGTAGTGGGACTGCGTTCCTCTATCCGTGCTCATGTCTCGGTGCCGGAATACAAAACTGTGGGCGAGGCACTCAACCACGCCATCCGTCTGGAGTCCGAGTATCCTCCTAGTACTACCGGCGCTGTTAACTTTAATAACAAACGCCATAGTAATGCGGGAGGCAACAACGCACATAAGCGTCAACATCGCGACAACCAGACGAAGGAACGGATGGTCTGCAATTTCTGCCACAAGGACGGGCACCTGGACACCGACTGCCGACTTAAGAACAGAGTCTGTTTCGCATGCGACAAAAGAGATCACCTCGTAAGGGACTGCCCGGAAGCTACGTCGAACCAGCGCCCCCCACAACATCAACAAAACCGAGGCCAAGCACCTCGGGCACCACCGACCGCACAATAAAATGGCCCGGACCGTCGCCCTAATGCTCAGGGCCGTGTCTACGCCCTGACTCGAGACGAAGTGTTCGCATCTGATACAGTCGTGACAGGTATACTGCAATTCAATAATAAACCTGCTCGTGTATTGTTTGATTCAGGTGCCACGCATAGTTTCATATCAGCGAACTTTGCCGCCGAGCACAAATTTTCTCTGACACCGCTCGGTCTTGAGCTCACTGTTAACATCCCGTCGGGCATGCCACTAGCTGCGAATTTAGTCTGCAGAGGCGGAATCATCTGTATAGGTGGTCAAAATGTCAGTCTCGATGCGATAGTTCTAAATATTAAGGACTACGATATCATTCTGGGGATGGATTGGCTCGGTCCGTGCAACGCAACCATAGACTGCGCTGAAAAGAAGGTCACATTCCGCATACCGGGAGTGCCTGAATTTTGCTACTCGTGTGGTAAGGTGTCGCCGACTTGCATGGTGATCTCTGCAATATCTGCTCGACGGATGCTGCATTCTGGGTGCGAAGGCTATCTAGCTTCCGTTCGAGACATGCGACAGGATGATGCAAACGCGGGTCAGACCGACGTTGTGGCAGAATTCCCCGATGTGTTCCCGGACGAGTTGCCCGGCATGCCGCCCGATCGAGAGATTGAGTTCACTATCGATACCTTCCCCGACAATCGACCGATCTCGAAGACCCCGTACAGAATGGCCCCTGCAGAGCTTAAGGAACTCAAGGTACAGTTACAGGAATTGTTCGACAAGGGATTCATCCGACCCAGCATCTCGCCGTGGGGAGCGCCCGTGCTGTTTGTCAAGAAGAAGGATGGCTCTATGCGTCTTTGTATCGGCTACCGCGAGCTGAATAAAGCCACCGTCCGGAACAAATACCCCCTGCCCTGCATAGATGATTTGTTTGATCAGCTCCAAGGAGCCACAGTGTTCTCTAAAATTGATCTGCGTTCGGGTTACCATCAACTCAAGATCAAGCCGGACGATGTGCCGAAGTCTGCCTTTCACACTCGATACGGCCATTACGAGTTCCTGGTAATGCCGTTCGGCCTAACGAACGCCCCTGCTGCTTTCATGGATTTAATGAATCGGGTATTTCGACCATTCCTCGACAAGTTCGTAGTAGTCTTTATCGACGATATACTCGTCTACTCGAAGAATCAGCAGCAACACACTGAGCATCTGCGGACCGTGCTTCAGACTCTTCGAGAAAATTAATTGTATGCGAAGCGAAGCAAATGTGAATTTTGGCTTAGCAGCGTCTCATTCCTTGGACACATCATTTCTGCTGAAGGCATTACGGTCGACCCGAAGAAAGTTGAAGCCGTCGTCGATTGGAAGCGGCCGACGTCCGTCAGCGAGATTCGAAGTTTTCTTGGCTTAGCGGGATACTATCGACTCTTCGTGAAAGACTTCGCGAAGATCGTATCGCCCCTGACTCGCCTCACCCAGAAAGGAGTCACATTTGACTGGTCAGACGACTGTGAAGCTTCATTCCAAGAATTAAAGCAATGGCTCGTCTCGGCCCCGATACTCGCACTTCCAGAAGGGACTGAGGGTTTTCAGATATTCAGCGATGCGTCCGGTCAGGGCTTGGGGTGTGTGCTGATGCAACGCAACAAGGTGATATCTTTTGCTTCCCGACAGCTAAAGCCGCACGAGAAGAATTATCCCACGCACGACCTGGAGTTAGTGACGATTGTGTTTGCGTTGAAATTGTGGCGTCACTACCTCTATGGCGTGGCGTGCACGATCTACACCGATCACAAGAGCCTCAAGTATTTATTCACGCAGAGGGAACTGAACTTGCGGCAGAGGCGCTGGCTTGAACTGATCAAGGACTACGACTTGACTATCGACTATACGCCGGGAAAGGGAAATGTTGTGGCGGACGCGTTGAGTCGGAAGTACATTGCCTCGTTATCCATCGACCCCAGATTGCTACGCGACCTAGAAGAGATGGGCATCGAGCTTTGAGTCAGATTCCGAAATGTGCAGTTGGCAAAGTTGCAGTTAGAGCCGAGCTTGCTTGAAAAGATCAAGACCGCTCAGACGAACGATCCGTACCTGAAGAAAGTGCGAGAGCTAATTTCGACAGACAGGACGACCGACTTTGCGGAAGACAAAACCGGCGTGCTTCGATTGAAGGGTAGGCTATACGTTCCGGACGATTCAGAACTCAGAAAGGAGATCCTGTCGGAGGCGCACTATACGAAATACACTTTACATCCAGGCAGTACCAAGATGTATAAGGACCTCCGCACGACCTTTTGGTGGCATGGGATGAAGAGAGATGTGGCGCTCTTCGTGTCGTAATATATGGCCTGTCAGCAGGTGAAAACTGAGCATCAGCGACCGGGCGGGAAGATACAGAACCTCGCTATTTCCGAGTGGAAATGGGATCATGTCACTATAGATTTTATTGTTGGTCTGCCGAAGACGCCACGGAGGAACGACGCCATCTGGGTCATCGTCGATCGATTAACCAAGTCAGCGTACTTTATCGCCATCAAAGTTACTTGGAGCGTTGATCGCCTGGCGCAGATTTATCTTGACGAGATAGTACGGCTGCACGGAGTTCCAGTATCCATCGTCTCTGATCGGGATTCACGGTTCATGTCGCGATTCTGGAGTAGCCTTCAGTCGGCGCTGGGAACCAAGTTGCAATTCAGCTCAGCTTACCATCCTCAGACCGATGGCCAAACGGAGTGCGTCAATCAGATTCTCGAAGACATGCTACGGCTCTGCGCAATTGACTTCAAATCAAGCTGGGACGTCCACCTACCGCTGGCGGAATTTGCATACAATAATAGCTACCAATCCAGCATCCAAATGGCGCCGTATGAAGCCTTGTACGGCCGGAAGTGCAGATCGCCCATTTGCTTGGATGAAGTCGGGGAACGGAAGATACTCGTCCCGGAGCTGGTGGAACAGACTGTGGAAAAGGTCAAGCTCATTCGGGAAAGATTAAAGACCGCGCAGAGTCGTCAGAAAAGCTATGCGGACATTCATCGTCGACCGCTCGAGTTTCTAGTAGGCGATCACGTATTTCTCAAAGTGTCGCCCATGCGGGGAGTTACTCGGTTCGGCGCGAAAGGAAAGTTGAGTCCGAGATTCGTTGGGCCGTTCGAGATACTTGAACGGGTCACCCCAGTGGCCTATAAAATTGCCCTACCGCCGGCGCTTGAAGGTGTACACAACGTCTTCCACGTCTCTCAGTTGTGGAAGTACGTGCACGACCCTAGCCACGTGGTAGATTTTGGCCAGCTGGAGCTAAAGTCAGACTTATCCTACGTTGAAGAGCCAGTTCAAATCTTAGAACGCAAGGATAAGTTGCTGCAAAATCGAGCGATCCCTCTCGTCCGCGTCCTCTGGAAGAACCACTCAGTCGAAGAGTCGACGTGGGAGCTTGAATCGGAGATAAAGGCTAAATTCCCTTCATTGTTCTCGTAGAGGTAGGTTTCATCTTTAAGTTTCGAGGACGAAACTTTTTATTAGTTGGTTATGGTGTAGTGCCCCGTCCCTACATCGTGCCCCGTCTCCGTCCATGGGGTGCGCGAGAAAGGAACACTGTCGCTATCGATTCGGTCGGGACCGATAGGTCAGAATTGGCCGAGTCGATCGAACGAGAACGGTTGAATTAAGATCCGTTCCACGTTATGGAATGGCTTCTTCGGAACCAAGTCCCATATTCAGCGGGTTGCGCCTCGAGGATTGGCTCTGCGGCTGAGTCGGGAGAGACCTCCCGTTGCTCTGGTTTTTATGCCGCACTTGATTTGGTCTTGGCTTTCATTTTCTTGAATGCGCTTTTCGTGAATGTTTTCGATGGGTTTTCGTGATGCGTTTTTGAGCTCGCATTCATATCAAAATTCTTTGAAATACACAGTGTTCTAATCGGTTGCTTATACGATTGCAGGTGATCGCGTAGGCGACGACAGCGCAGCCAACCGGTCGCTCGCTTGAAGCAAGCCTAAGGCGAGTGGCTGACCTCCTTCGTCTCGTCCCTCTACTTTAAAACTTAATATGTGAAGTAAATAAATGCTTGTCATAATAGTGTAGAATCAGAGAAATCGTGCACGATTCTTCACGAAACACTTGCTATCAAACTGCCAGTTTTGGAAAATGGAAAACGTGTTTTCTTATACAAATCCACTTAGCCTATGCAAAACAATGAATGAATCGATTAACGTTTATCGCAACGATACGGCTAAGGAAGCAAAATCGACTAAGTCTAAAAGAAATTGGTCATTGGACAACTTGTCGACAAGGTGAAGTTTCCTCGAACGGTTGCCTAACCCAAGGGACCGATTCGGCCCGGGAGGAACGAGTGTAGCAGCGCCAACCCTTCATCGGCACGAGTTATGCGGGCACTTTCGTACAGGGCTCGCTACCCGACGCAAAAGGGGAGTCGTCTAACCAAATGCTATAGTCCGCGATGGCTTGACATTGCCAGTGGCCTTCATACCCCTTTCACTGCTTAACAGGTGCACGGGACACGGGATGAACATGATAGTTGCTTAGTAATATACAAGTTCATATGCTTGCCTCAAAACATGTTAACATGCAAATCGTACAGGATGGTTAGAAAGATCATTGGAATAGCTAGCTAACATGTTTACGAAACTTCTTGAATCAAATATAGAGCTTGGATTTAATTAGCCATTCGCCAGTACATGTGTTTCGAGCTGATCCTCGCTCCTTGTAGGTCCCGCGAACCAGGAAGGACGTGCCAGCTAGCTTGGCGGCGTTCGTGACTTTTGAAACTTCGGTCGCGCGTCGAAGACTTACTCTGCGACTTTACTTTTGAAGGCTCTCGACAGTCCATGGCAAATGACTCAGCGTCCCTCCCATCCAGGTCAATGGAGTACTTGTGTATATTGAGGGATGTGTGCAATGTATGGAACGGCTATCTCATCGGCACTCTTTTGTAATCGAGTCATGTTGTAGCCCGCACGACAATGAGTCTTGTACTGGAGTCTGTAAATGATGTTCATTATCAATAAAGAATCAAGTTTTCTTTACTTGTTGTGTGTATCAATTTGTCTGCGTACTCTCTTAGATCTCGTGTCTCGGATTACCTTATGACTTGGCCTTGTGGCGATCGTAAATTAGGTTCGCACGGCATCACGCCCGGGGGACGACTATCGATTCGACGGAATCGGGGTGTGACACCCCGTTCCCAGAATAAGTATTTTATACGTGTACTTCTTGAATGTATTTATTCAATATTTATCATGTATTTGTTCTGTATTTAAATTCTTCAATTTTGTGCTTATTAATTTTTCCTGTATTTTATTTTTCTGCTTTATCTTGGCTCTTGGTTCATTTCGGTTCATGGTAAACCAACTTGGTGTGGTTTGGTTCATCATGGAAGGGAATGGATGGCTTGAATTTGGTGGAGAGAATGAATGGTGGAGATCCACTTGACCTTGATATAAAACTTCTTCTTTCATTCTCTTTCTTCATTCATTCACATTTACTCCTCCAACAAAACCCTAACCCACTTGTGAGAGACAAGTACATCTTGCACACCATAAGGAATTTGATGTATCCCCATTTATTTTTAGTCCATGTTGTTCATCTTCTCTTCCTCTACAAGTTTAGGTCTTGAAGTTCTTGATTTCCATGGATGGTTGGGTGTAGATCTAAGTTTTAAGTTTTGGTTTTCATATAAATTTTAGGGTTTTGATCTATCAAATATTGTTGTTTTCGAAAATAAGTGGTTCCATGTTGTAGAGAATTTAATTCTACTAAAGTTTGGTTTTTGAAAAGTTAGATTTCGATTTATTTTGTGGAAGTTATGGCCAAAAGTATTTTGTTCGTTTCTATATATTCATCTGCAGCATGAGGCGCATGTCGCAGTAGGCGCATATGATGTCGCGAATGAGCCGTATGAGACGCATGTCGCAGTAGGCGCATATGATATCGCGAATGAGCCGCATGAGGCGCATGTCGCAGTAGGCGCATATGATGTCGCGAATGAGCCGCATGAGGCGCATGTCGCAGTAGGCGCATATGATGTCGCAAATGAGCCGCATAGGCGCACGTCGCAGTAGGCGCATATAATGTCGCGAATGAGCCGCATGAGGCGCATGTCGCAGTAGGCGCATATGGTGTCGCAGTTGAGCCGCATGAGGCGCATGTCGCAGTAGCCGCATATGGTGTCGCAAATGAGCCGCATGAGGCATATGTCGCAGTTGAGCCGCATATGGTATCGCAGTTGGGCCGCATATGCCGCATGAGCCGCATGTCGCAGTTAGTCCGCATGCATGTCGCAGAATAGGCCGCATAATGCCTATTGTGGTTGTTTCTGACTGTTATATGTCCTAATTGACGAAATTGTGGCTATAATTTCTTCCAACTCCCAACATAAAATTTGTAGATCTTTTTCTTGGCTTTAAGAATATGTTACCAACTATTTTATACTAGTTATGGACTCGACCATGCTTAATACTAATTTGACTTTTATGCCTAGTCACGAATTGACCCCGACTGTTACTTGACTAATAATTGATCATGCGTTCCTAATTGGAACTAAGAGACTGGCTAGTCGTCTTATTAAATTGAATGAATGAGACACGTTCATATTAACTATGAACTATTATAATCGATTGGCCGATCCCGAATATTGACATACAGGCACACATACAGGCTTCAATTTATTTATTTATTTTTCTACCAAAGCAGTATGTGTACTTGATGGTCAAGGTATGATTATTCCGTGGTTAGTTTTGATTGTTGCATTACGCTATGTAAGACCTACAACCTAACCGCACGGGTATCGTTGTAGAGTTGGGCATATCGTACTTGTACGAACGTACTCATTTGAATGACCATGATCCACGACATGGAATTTCACTCAACGTAGAGACTATTAAGTTAAATAAAATATTGATTGCATGGAGAGAATGGATTCCCGAGTTCTTACATGGTAGCCCTCTTGGGACTAGTAGTGCCCGACAGGCCGGTTGGTCCCCACAGATACTGCAAATCTGCCACACGGGCAGGGAGCGGTATCTGATTATATTATCTATTGTATATTTTATATTAATGACGGGCGTCCTGCTGGGACTCGTCTAATTCATGATTGGCGCAATTGATTGACTGGGTACACTAGCCTTGCTTGTACATAGTAAGAACTGAGGAATCCTTTATTGCATAATTCCAGGATAACTTTGAACTCACAGTAGCAAGCCGTAGTAGTTGCATGGCCGTTTAAATTGATTTGTTTGTGTACTATACCTACTCTGTTACCTAACTGAGATGATCAGAATGTCAGGGCATGACGGGCCAACTTCTGTCCTTATTTGGTTGGAAGGTTGGTTCGAAGTATCGTGATGTTATGTGAATCCCCGTGGCAAGCAGAGATCTACTTATCATATTCTCTTATTACTAGTTTTAATTCCTCATATCGTGCTTCCTTGTGGTACTTGCTATTGGAGGTCTAACCTCTCTGGTTTTGCATGACCAGATTTAGAGTCGGTCCCCGAGGACTCAGCTTACTTCCACCTCCAAGATGGTCAATACTAGAGGGATGATCGCAGGAGGACTCGAGTGGGTTCCTTACTTCCCCGCTCGTTTTGTTATTTACTTAATACCTTGCCGTTTGGCACCGACATGTTAGTCGGATTGTCTTGTACTTATTTTTACATAATTGTAATTAAGTCAGACTGCAGCTGATAACAATTATGTACACTTTGCTACATCATCTGGCTATGTTTTGTAAAGCCAGATATCAAGAACATTTTGACTGAGCGTTTGGGACGCCTTACTGCTTTATCTTACATGCTCTCTATTTCTGTTTCTTATTTGAATGATTGAGACAATAGATGTGAAATGACCATAGTGAGACTTTTATGTAGTATGCACCCCCTCGTCTTTTAGACAGCATTGATCGTATTATACGGTATTCGTCTACCCGTAATATATAGCTGGCTGAGTCATTCCCCCGCTCTCCAGTATTCTGGTTCTGGGGCGTGACAAGGTTTTAGTGGTGGCCCATGCAGGTCTGATTTCAGGCTTGTGGGGTATTTTAATTTATAGAATATCTCAATCACACATGTTCTTCCTTGATCTCATGATTCGTTACTCTCGACTCTAGCTTGACATTCTGGTATCCTTTGACTTCATTGATCTTTCCTGTCCGATCGTTTGATTGTTCTTTTGTCCCTTTTCTTAGGGGCACTTCGTCCGCATCTGCCAGGACTGGACAACAACAACATGAGCAACACGGACAACCTGACCATGTTGGTCAGCAACAAGGGCCGGTACTAACTCAAGAGACTATCAAGAAGAAGTAATAGTGGAAGCAGCAGCTGGATCACAGTATCCGGAGGTTCTACCACCACCAACAGTTCCACCTACCCCTGCGGAAATGGACACACCGGCTCTTCTGGAGATCATGAGAGGGATGATGGCTACTCAGCAACATCAGATGTTAGCCCAGCAGCGCATGCATGCTCAGTTACAAGAGCAGAACGTATTACTCACCTAAGGATTGCAGACGGCTTTGGAAAAAGGGACGAGGATGGATTCAGGAGCATCAGCCAGGTTTTGCAAGTTCAACCCCCGCCGTTTCGAAGGAACGGAGGATGCCATCTCAGCAGATGCATGGCTTAAGAATATTGAGGCTATTCTGACAGCAGCTAAGGTGCCGGCAGAAGAACGTATGGATCAAGTGAAGTTGTTACTTCAGGATCTCGTACGTGATTGGTGGGAATCAGAGGAAGTGGGCATCAGACGTCCTGTTGCTTGGGACAATTTTACCGTAAGATTCAAGACGAAGTACTATAGAGTTGTGGCGCAGTTTGAGCTACAACAGAAGTTTATCAACCTCAAGCAGGCCGGCAAGACGGTAGATGCCTATGCCGCGGAGTTCTGCAGATTGAGCAGGTTTGCCCCAGAGATGGTAGCAACAGAGAGCCAGAGGGCTATGAGGTTCCAGCAAGGGTTTCACCTTGAATTCTTGCAATTGATAGAGGGACACAATTACCAGACCTTTGATGAAGTATTGACGGCAACCCGAAGGCATGAGATCACCATTCAGAGGATCACGGCGAGGACTGGAGGTCAGAAGAGATCTCACAGTCAGATTGAAGGAGGAGGGGGAGCAGCGCCCCGAACAACAGCACCATCCCTTGGCATTCGCATTCACGATGTGGCAATACGAGGGCCAGCACCACCACCCAGGCAACAGCAGCAATAGAAGAAGAATCAGCAACCCCCAGCGGGCTGTACTTATTATGGGAAGATGGGGCACACTAGAGATGTGTGTCGGGCATTGAACGGACTGTGTTTGATATGTGGAAATCCAGATCATCGGGTTACCACATGTCCCATGAATTCGAGGTCAGGAGAACCAGTGCAGCAGTTTCCTGCTCTGCTAGCACCAGGGACAGGACAGTATCGAGGACCCGCAGTGGCAGTGAGACCATTGGCCCAGCGTCCGTTAATGCCACAGGCTCAGATGTTTCGGCAGCAGAGACCGCCGATACAGCAACACCAGCATAGACCACCCCAGCATCATCAAGGCAGGGGCCAGCAGCAGCACCAGGCTAGGCCGCAACATGGGAACCAACAAGGAGGTCGAGGGCAGGCATTCACTCTGTCCTTAGAGGAGGCATTAGCATCGGGAGATGTTGTGGCAGGTAACATTCTCGTCGCCACATATCCCGCAGTAGTATTGTTTGATTCAGGAGCATCAAACTCATTTATATCTGCACAATTTGTGACACGGCTAGGAATGGAGTTCGAGGCATTACCACGGAGGTTGAATATACTCACTGGCAATGGGCTCATAGGAGTTAGTAGAGTTATTCTAGCGTGTAGCGTTGTAGTTTGCGGGCATTCCTTACCCGCCCAGTTGATAGAATTTCCTGTTGGAAATTTCGACGTTATCTTAGGTATGGACTGGCTGAAAGACAGTCATGCGATGATAGATTGTCTTAGAGGGAGTGTATCTTTTGATATTCCAGGCATGAAAAGATTTACCTTAGTCAGATCAGAGGCAACTCAACAAGAGCAGAGAGTAATAACGGCAATGGAAGAAGTTCAAGTTCCGAAGGTAGTTGAAAAATTTCTAGACGTATTTCCCGAAGAACTTCCAGGGCTACCACCAGTAAGAGATATTGAGTTCAGTATAGAATTGGCACCTGAAACTAAACCGATATCAGATCGAGTTTACAGAATGGCGGATTCAGACCAGGCTAAGGTATATCAGCACATAGAGGAACTGAAGGAGAAGAAGTTCATCCAAGCTAGCATATCACCTTGGACAGTACCAGTGGTACTTGTGAGAAAGAAGGATGGGTCATCCAGATTGTGCATTGATTACAGGAAGCTTAATGCGACGACAGTAAAGAATAAGTACCCACTACCCAGGATCGACGACTTGTTTGATCAGTTGAGCAAAGCTAGAGTTTTCTCCAAGATAGATCTTCGTTCAGGGTATCATCAAGTGAGGGTTCAGAAGGAGGATATTCCCAAGACAGCATTCAGGTCGAAGTATGGGCATTATGAATTCTTAGTAATGCCGTTTGGTTTGACCAATGCTCCAGCAATATTTATGGATTTGATGAACCGCATCTTCATGCCATACTTAGATCAGTTTGTCGTTGTATTTCTTGACGACATTCTCGTATATTCTGCCAGTGAAGAGGAGCATGAAGACCACCTCAGAAAAGTGTTACAGGTTCTGAGAGAGAACCAGTTGTATACCAAGCTCAGCAAGTGTGAGTTTTGGTCGGATCACATTTCATTTTTGGGTCATATTATATCAGGAGCTGGAGTAGCAGTGGATCCCAAGAAGGTAGAAGCAGTAGAGAGTTGGCCAGTACCCAAGACCGTAGCTGATGTGCGGAGTTTCTTGGGATTGGCAGGATATTACAGAAGGTTCGTATCAGACTTTGCAAGGCTTTCAGCACCTATGACCCGCTCGACACGGAAGGATGTACCATTCGTCTGGTCGGCAGAATGCCAGACATCATTTGAGAATCTGAAGCAGAAGTTGATATCAGCGCCTATTCTTACATTGCCAGTTGGACCCGGAGGTTTTACAGTATATTATGATGCGTCAGAAAAAGGACTTGGGTGCGTCCTAATGCAACATGGGAAGGTGATAGCATACGCATCTAGGCAACTTCGAGACCACGAGAAGAATTACCCAACTCATGACTTGGAGTTGGCGGCAGTAGTATTTGCTTTGAAGCTATGGAGGCATTACTTATATGGTGATCGAGTAGACATGTACACAGATCATAAAAGTCTGAGGTACATCTTTACTCAGAAGGAGCTGAACATGAGACAGAGAAGATGGTTGGAGTTGATCAAGGATTATGACGTGGAGCTTCAATATCATCCATGCAAGGCTAATGTGGTAGCAGACGCTCTTAGCAGGAGAGGCGGCACATTTATGTTGACAACGTAGAAGCACATCTTAGAAGACCTTCAGGAGATGGGCATCGAAGTTATACTTTCTAGTGATGTAGGAGTTCTAACAAGTTTACAAGTTCAATCCGACATGGTAGACAAGATCAAGGTAGCTCAGGCACAGGACCCAAGGATTCAGAAGCTTAGAGCAGAATATGAGTCAGGACTCAGAAAGGAGATACAAATTCATGAAGATGGTACGCTTAGGTTTGGATCACGCCTATGTGTGCCTAGTGGAGATATCAGATAGGAGGTTATGACAGAAGCTCACCGTTCTCAATATTCTATACACCCTGGAGGGACCAAGATGTACCAAGATATCAAGCAGCACTTCCGGTGGAACGGGATAAAGAGGGAGATAGCTAGATTTGTTTCCCGTTGCTTGGTATGTCAGCAAGTGAAGGCAGAACAGCAGAGGCCAGCTGGGTTATTGCAACCACTTTCTATCCCGGAATGGAAGTGGGAACACATCATAATGGACTTTGTGACCGGTTTACCAAGATCACCAAGTGGTAAAGATGCTATTTGGGTGATAGTAGATCAGCTTACAAAGGTGGAACACTTTCTTCCTTTTAGAGTAGGGCAATCTACAGAAAAGTTGGCAGAGTTGTATATGCAGCAGATAGTCAAACAGCATGGAGTCCCCGTCAGCATTGTGTCAGATCGAGATACCCGCTTTACATCACATTTCTGGAAGAGCTTACATCATAGTCTGGGTACCAAGTTAAGATTTAGCACGGCTTACCATCCCCAGACAGATGGGCAATCAGAAAGAACAATTTAGACCCTAGAAGATATGTTGCGAGCTTGTACCCTAGATTTTGGAGGATCTTGGGAGAGCCACCTGCACTTAGTTGAGTTTTCTTATAACAACAGTTATCAAGCCAGTATCCAGATGGCGCCATTTGAAGCACTATATGGTAAGAAGTGTAGGTCGCCACTAGCATGGGATGATATCGGGGAGAGGAAGATGTTAGGCTCGAAAATGATTGTTTAGACAGTTGAATTGGTTAAGGGAATTAGAGAGCGACTTCGAGTTGCACAGGATCGGTATCGTCATTGGGCGGACCAGCATCGTAGGCCGCTAGAGTTTTCTGTTAGGGAACACGTGTTCTTGCGGATCTCACCTACCCGTGGGGTCATTAGATTTGGCGTTCGCGGGAAGTTGAGTCCGAGATACGTAGGACCCTTTGTTATTCTTGATAGGATAGGCGATGTTGCTTATCGTTTGTCCTTTCCACCTTTGTTACGAGAGGTGCATGACGTATTTTATGTATCTCAGTTGCGAAGGTATATATCGGACCCAAGACATATCCTTGATCATTCCGAGCTGGTTGTTGGTACCAACCTGTCTTACGAGGAACAGCCTGTGGCTATTTTGGACCGAAGAGAGAAGATACTCAAGAACCGAACAATTAGCCTTGTCCGGGTTGCTTGGGGTCATCACTCTTTAGGAGAGTCAACATGGGAACGTGAGGATGATATCCGATCACGGTATCTGCACCTGTTTGACTCACAAGGTATATCTCTTTCTATATACCTTGATTGTCTTAACTCCTCATGCTTGTCACCTTATAAGTAGAATTGCTTGGTATCGTCGATAGTTAAACATAGATATATTACTTGCTATTTGACATTGTAGAATAGCTACTTACTCAAATTACTTGTACTTAGATTAGTCTAGCTCTGACATTTCTGTCCTGCTTGGATCTGAAATTCCGAGGACAAAATTTTTCTAAGGAGGGTAGAGATGTCACTCCCCGTTTCCAGAATAAGTATTTTATACGTGTACTTCTTGAATATATTTATTCAATATTTATCATGTATTTGTTCTGTATTTAAATTCTTCAATTTTGCGCTTATTAATTTTTCCTGTATTTTATTTTTCTGCTTTATCTTGGCTCTTGGTTCATTTCGGTTCATGGTAAACCAACTTGGTGTGGTTTGGTTCAACATGGAAGGGAATGGATTGCTTGGATTTGGTGGAGAGAATGAATGGTGGAGATCCACTTGACCTTGATATAAAACTTTTTCTTTCATTCTCTTTCTTCATTCATTCACATTTACTCCTCCACCAAAATCCTAACCCACTTGTGAGAGGCAAGTACATCTTGCACACCATGAGGAATTTCATGCATCCCCATTTATTTTTAGTCCATGTTGTTCATCTTCTCTTCCTCTACAAGTTTAGGTCTTGAAGTTCTTGATTTCCATGGATGGTTGGGTGTAGATCTAAGTTTTAAGTTTTGGGTTTTCATATGAATTTTAGGGTTTTGATATATCAAACATTGTTGTTTTCGAAAATAAGTGGTTCCATGTTGTAGAGAATTTAATTCTACTAAAGTTTGGTTTTTGAAAAGTTAGATTTCGATTTATTTTGTGGAAGTTATGGCCAAAAGTATTTTTGTTCGTTTCTATATATTCATCTGCAGCATGAGGCGCATGTCGCAGTAGGCGCATATGATGTCGCGAATGAGCCGCATGAGGCGCATGTCGCAGTAGGCACATATGATATCGCGAATGAGCCGCATGAGGCGCATGTCGCAGTAGGCGCATATGATGTCGCGAATGAGCCGCATGAGGCGCATGTCGCAGTAGGCGCATATGATGTCGCGAATGAGCCGTATGAGGCACATGTTGTAGTAGGCGCATATGGTGTCGCGGTTGAGCCGCATGAGGCGCATGTCGCAATAGCCGCATATGGTGTCGCGAATGAGCCGCATGAGGTACATGTCGCAGTTGAGCCGCATATGATATCGCAGTTGGGCCGCATATGTCGCATGAGCCGCATGTCGCAGTTAGTCCGCATGCATGTCGCAGAATAGGCCGCATAATGCCTATTGTGGTTGTTTCTGACTGTTATATGTCCTAATTGACGAAATTGTGGCTAGAATTTCTTCCAACTCCCAACATGAAATTTGTAGATCTTTTCCTTGGCTTCAAGAATATGTTACCAACTATTTTATACTAGTTATGGACTCGACCATGCTTAATACTAATTTGACTTTTATGTCTCGTCACGAATTGACCCCGACTGTTACTTGACTAATAATTGATCATGCGTTCCTAGTTGGAACTAAGAGACTGGCTAGTCGTCATATTAAATTGAATGAATGAGACACGTTCATATTAACTATGAACTATTATAATCGATTGGCCGATCCCGAATATTGACATACAGGCACACATACAGGCTTCAATTTATTTATTTATTTTTTACCAAAGCAGCATGTGTACTTGATGGTCAAGGCATAATTATTCTGTGGTTACTTTTGATTGTTGTATTACGCTATGTAAGACCTACAACCTAACCGCACGGGTATCGTTGTAGAGTTGGGCATATCGTACTTGTACGGAAGTACTCATTTGAATGACCATGATCCACGGCATAGGATTTCACTCAACGTAGAGACTATTAAGTTAAATAAAATAATGATTGCATGGAGAGAATGGATTCCCGAGTTCTTACATGGCAGCCCTCTTGGGACTAGTAGTGCCCGACAGGTCGCTTGGTCCCCACAGATACTGCAAATCTGCCACACGGGCAGGAAGCGGTATCTGGTTATATTATCTATTGTATATTGTATATTGATGACGGGCGTCCCGCTGGGACTCGTTTAATTCATGATTGGTGCAATTGATTGACTGGGTACACTAGCCTTGCTTGTGCATAGTAAGAACTGAGGAATCCTTTATTGCATAATTCTAGGATAACTTGGAACTCACAGTAGCAAGCCGTAGTAGTTGCATGGCCATTTAAATTGATTTGTTTGTGTACTGTACCTACTCTGTTACCTAACTGAGATGATCAGAATTTCAGGGCATGACGGGCCAACTTCTGTCCTTGTTTGGTTGGGAGGTTGGTTCGAAGTGTCGTGATGTTATGTGAATTCCCGTGGCAAGCAGAGATCTACTTATCATATTCTCTTATTACTGGTTTTAATTCCTCATATCGTGCTTCCTTGTGGTACTTGCTATTGGATGTCTAACCTCTCTGGTTTTGCATGACCAGATTTAGAGCCGATCCCCGAGGACTCAGCTTACTTCCACCTCCAAGATGGTCAATACTAGAGGGATGATCGCAGGAGGACTCGAGTGGGTTCCTTACTTTCCCGCTCGTTTTGTTATTTACTTAATACCTTGCCGTTTGGCACCGACATGTTAGTCGGATTGTCTTGTACTTACTTTTACATAATTATAATTAAGTCAGACTGCAGCTGATAACTATTGTGTACACTTTGCTACATCATCTGGCTAAGTTTTGTAAAGCCAGATATCAAGAACATTTTGACTGAGCGTTTGGGACGCCTTACTGCTTTATCTTACATGTTCTCTATTTCTGTTTCTTATTTGAATGATTGAGACAATAGATATGAAATGACCATAGTAAGACTTTTATGTAGTATGCACCCCCTCGCCTTTTAGACAGCATTGATCGTATTATACGGTATTCGTCTACCCGTAATACGTAGCTGGCTGAGTCATTCCCCCGTTCTCCAGTATTCTGGTTCTGGGGCGTGACAAGCAGAGATAAAATTCTATAGATGCCTGGTAACTCGTCACTGTAGAAATAAATACATAAACTTAGTTTTTATACTAAGTTAAACACTACGACACTAGTGGTGCAATATGACTTTCTAACTGGACACCTAGCCAAACAGATACTTTAGCATAGGAGACCAATGTGGGGTGACACAATACTCAAACTAACTTTCTAGGGTCTTTACACTAGTGCGGGGTGAGTTTCCATACGGCTATAACTCAAAATAACACAAAAAGTTGCAAGTCGTAATTATGCCATAATTAAATCAAACTGTACACTATGATCTAACAATTTTTGAGATAGACAAAAAGCTCCATTTTACATAAAATAAAATACAAAAATGATCATTGTTAATTATAGAAATTTATACTAATTTTTCTGGAATTTATAAACCCTCATAAATATTTATTAAAAAATCAGCAAACATAAATATACTAAAAATGAGTTCTATTTTCCTATTTTTATAAAATACCAACAGCATTAATAAATGCTGGAAAAATTATAATAAATTGTCTAAATTAATAAAGTATTCAAATATAATTTTTCTCAGATTTTTACAGCAATTAAAACATATATAAAAATTCAAAAATAGCAAGCAACAGTTTCTAGAAAATAATTATTTAATTATTTACTATTTTTGTCCATGTATTCAAATTGAACCGAAGTCCAGATTCAGGACCCAGAGCCATGAGTCAAGTCCAATATGACTTGTACAGACTCTGAATGTATTCGACACAATTGGACCCAAAAATCCATGCTAGGTTTGGACAGCCATTGGCCATAACAATTAAAAATACAGGAATTAAATAATAATAATATATTTTTAAAGTGGAAAAAATATACAAGTCATAAAATATATAGTAAAATAATCTTGTAAAATTCTACATAACAATATTTTGTTTAAGGTAGAATTTCAAATACATAAATAAATATATAACTACAATATTTATATATATACATATAATATATATATATATATATATATATATATATATATATATATATATATATATATATATATATATATATATATATATATATATATATATATATATATATACATATAATAAATGTGCATAAAAAATATATAATAAATATGCATATATATATATAATAGAAATACAAAATATAAAATATATATATATATATATATATATATATATATATATATATATATATATATATATATATATATATATATATATATTTTTTCAAATACTGTACACAAGAGTATATATAATATATATATATATATATATATATATATATATATATATATATATATATATATATATATAATACTAATTTTATATATATATATATATATATATATATATATATATATATATATATATATATATATATATATATATAAATGCATTTATACATATATATATATATATATATATATATATATATATATATATATATATATATATATAATAAAAAAAATATATATATATATAATAAAACAAAAGAAAACAGAAAAGAAAAAGAAAACAAACAAAGGGAAGTGGGGTTCGAACTCGGCCCAGAGGGGTCGGGTTCTCGGGCTCAGTCGGGCTGGCTAAGTGGTCAGCCCGCTCTGTGTGTTAGGGGTAGGGTTTAGTTTAGATTTATTTAGGTTTAAGTTAACGGGTTTTAAACCCGATAAAACAAACTCTGTGTCCTGACAGTTAAGGACACATGAGTCTCGTGTCCGTGCTACGCACGACACGCACGGGTCTAATTTTACGTATCCAGACTCACCATCACGTTCGTCAGGACACGGTGAGTCATATATGTGTGCATGAGACACGCACGACACAGTTTGAAGTTGTTACTCACGTGTCCGGCGAGCTGGGGGGTTTGAGCGTGCTGGCGGCGGCTAGGGGCGTCGGGGACGCGGCGCTCGGGTGGCACTGCATTCGTCTCGGCGTGGCGCATCGAATGGTGGTGGTGGATGGGGGTGATCGTCGAAGGGGAGGTGGCACTGTGGTCCGCCGGAGTTAGGGTTAGGGTTAGGTCTCGTCGGAGAAGAAATGGGGGGTTCGGGGTCGTCGACGGTGAGCTAGGGTTAGGGTTTAGGACGGGGGGATATTTATAGGAGTTTTTAGGTCGGCTAGGGTTTGGAGTCGGTCGGGAAACGCGGGGGGTAGCTGGCTGGGTCGTCGGGGAGTGGGTGAAAGGGGTTTTAGCAGTAAGGTCCCTAGAATCTAGGATTTTATAAATAGGTCCCTCCTCAATGCTAAATGCAAAAGTAAATTTGCATAACATAAATAAAACAATTCACAATTTGTAAACTGCTATTAAAACAATTGATTTTATTACAAAACGATATTAACACAAATTTAAATATTACATAATGATATTAAAACAATTTAGTTAATTACAAAATGATATATCTTAACTTAAAAACTATTTAAAAATTATTTAAAAATTCTAAAAAAATTTCTAAAATCATAATAAATTATTTTAAAGCTAAATATGCCATTAGCAATTAATTAACACTAATTAATTTAAATTTTGAAAAATAGGGGTTGACAAGTCTTTCCTTCTTGAAAAATTTCGTCCTCGAAATTCACAAGGATTGAAGACCCGACAATATTCTAACATAGCAAGCAATGCAACAAATGACTAATGCTATGATCGAAACTAACCTCTAAGGCATCAAGCGGGAACGGGTGGTTCCCTCGCAGCGGTTGGGTCGAACAAGTAAGGATATCTCTCCCTCATGTCCGACTCCCTCTCCCAAGTTGATTCACCCGGAGAGTGACGGCTCCAAGCTACTTGTACTAAGGGTATAACCTTGTTCCTCAGCCTCTTCTCCCTCTTGTCTAATATCTCCACTGGCTGCTCTGTAACTGCAAGGCTCGGTCCGATCTCCAACTCCGAATGATCTAGCACATGACTGGGGTCCGGAACATATCTCCTCAGCTGGGATACGTGAAAGACATCGTGAACTCCTGCTAGGTTGGGTGGAAGTGCAACCCTGTAAGCTACCTCTCCGATCCTGCCAAGTATCTCGAACGGCCCGATGTATCTGGGGCTCAACTTGCCTCCTCGTCCGAACCAGATCGTCCCTCTAGTAGGTGATATCTTCACTAGCACCATATCACCGTCTACGAACTCCATCGGTCTGCGACTAGCATCGGCCCAGTGTTTCTGTCTGTCCTGAGCTACTCTGAGCCTGTCTCTGATCATCATGACCTTCTCTGCTGCATCCGTGATCATCTCTGGCCCAAGCATAACTCTCTCCCCAACATCGTCCCAAAAGAGCGGTGTACGGCATCGTCGTCCATATAGTGCCTCGAAAGGAGACATACCGATGCTGGCTTGGTAGCTGTTGCTGTATGAAAACTCTACCAAATACAGATGGCTCTCCTATGATCCGCCAAAGTCCAGCACACAAGTCCTCAGCATGTCCTCCAGCGTCTGTATCATCATCTCAGACTGCCCATCTGTCTGCGGGTGGTATGCCGTGCTGAACTTGAGCCGACGGCCCAACTCCTCCTGCAAGCTGTAAAACCCCTAAATTTCTACTATTTTTTTTATTATTAAATTTGGTACCTGTCACGTCCCAGAACCAGAATACTGGAGAGCAGGGGCAGACATAGCTAGCTACGTATAATGAAATAGAATCCACCTCATTATACGGTCACGGCTGTCTAGATATATGAGGGTTTATCTACAAGCTAACAGTCTCTTAAGGTCAAGAACAAGCCTAGTGTCTCAATCACAAGCAAGTAAGTAAATGTTACAAGATGTAATATCACCAAATATACAATAGTAAGGCGTCCCAAACATTACATATTCAGCTGATCATGAAGCTAGTCGTTACAAAATATGAGGACTAGCAAGAGTTTTAGTCATACATGATCAACCCTAGGTTGCCAATCATGTTACAGCCCGTAGGCAGACAATAAGTAAGGTGCAATACGAGCTAAACAGGTGCTCGTCGGCTAAATGCCTCAGAAGAATATTTTACAATAGAGTGGGAGAGCCAAAATAAACCCACTCGTTGCCAGGATTCCTTCTAGAGGTCACCATCTGGCAGGAAAACCGGTAGATCCTATGGAGCTGCTCCGGTATCTTGCCATACAAAACCAGCTGGGTCAGATCCCAGAAAGAGCAAGTGCCACAAAGGAGGCTTCACTTAGGAACTAAAACCAGCAATTAGCACAAAAATATAATTACATAATAAAAGACAGTAATTAAGGAAAAGCATGACCGGTGATATACGATGAGATAACCATGGGACTATTCAGATAACCAAGTTACAACCCGTAAACCAAACAAGGACCGGGATTGTAACTCTTCATCTGAACGGAACTTGGTATCCCCACCATTTATCAATAAGGCCAGTGTAAATAATCACGATCTCGAAGTAAGGTAAAGCATGTCGAGCATGTCATGGGGTACAACAATACAACAAACGAAAAGAGAACACAGAACTTCTCCGGGAGCCAGGTTACAACCCGTAAACCAAACAAGGACCGGGGTTGTAACCCTTCGCCTGAACAGAACTGGTCCCCTGATCTTTATTGTTAAAAAGCAAGCACAAGTAATCATGTCATGTAACAATCTTGTACAGGATCGAGGCAAGAATAGACAGGGTTAGACTCTATTCAATCATTCACGGCCAAGCAATAAGTACGGCTTGATACTTTAACTAACTAGGGTTGTCACAGGCCTAGTTACTAGCAAGATGCAATGAGAATATTCTACAGCCACAAGCCCTGCAGACCATCCAAATTATCCAGGTCGAATATTAGTACAATAAGGGTGCAACATATGACAGTGTGCTGGAAGTGTGCCCTACTCGTCGGCAGGCTACAAATCCACAAGCGCGCCCAAGTAACGGGATTGACTGTAGCTGGGAAATCTCTTCATGACTACTGGATTATTCTAGTTGTTAACCTTAGTCGATTTCAGTGGGTATCCCTGATCGTGGAACTCAGGGATCCCCGTCCTAGACATGATGCAAGACAAGACTGGTTCATTTGCACAAGCACAATCGTCCACGGTGTCCAGATTGTTATACTTATCAAGCCATGTCATGTCATGTTAGCCGTCGCAACATCATATCAGGGTATATCATATCAGGTTTTCTTGTCAGGAGTGCGCCACGGTGGGCCACTATCAGGTCATGTCATGTCCACTTGGTACTTGTCAAGAGTGCGCCTTAACAGGCCACTATCGTGTTCTATCCTTACATTATCATGAATGAGAGAAACTTGCATAAAATAACTAGTAACATGTTCTTGAAGCCAAGGGAAAGATCTACAACTTTCATGTTTTGAGTTTTTCAAGATTCTAGCTACAAAACAACTTAAACATGCAAAAACAGTGAAATAGAGCAAAATCGGTGCATGGAATTCCTGCACAAATCGGCGCATGGGATTCCTGCACAATCGACGCATGAGATTCTTGTACAAATCGGCGCATGAGATTTCTGCACAAATCGGCGCATGAGATTCCTGCACAATTCGGTGCATGGGATTCCTGCACAAATCGGCGTATGAGATTCCTGCGCAATCGGCGCATGGGATTCCTGCGCAATCGGCGCAAGGGATTCCTGTACCAATCGACGCACGGGATTCCTGCACCAATCGGCGCATGGGATTCCTGCACCAATCGGCGTATGAGATTCCTGCGTAATCGGCGCATGGGATTCCTGCACAAATTGGCGCATGGGATTCCTGCACAATCGGCGCATGTGAAACTCACGTTGCGTCTTCAATACATGCGCGTAGGGAACCTACGCGCATGACACACTCGGAGTTAAGGGATGCGTTGCCAGGACTTCACGGCGCATGGCCTCCCGGTGCATGGCCTCTCGGGCGCATGAGATTCATCGTCCCCAAACAGCAAGTTCAGCCATGAAAGTTCTGAAAACTTGTAATGGCCATAAGTTCCTCATTCGGAGTCGAAATCAAGCGAAACAAAAGCCAAAACTGCATGAAATTGAATTTTCTACAACATGGAACCACTGGTTTTTGGAAATACCAAGTTTTTTAGAGATCAAAACCAAGAAAACTAAACAAGAAGGAACTTAAAACTTAGATCTACAAAAATATAACCATCAAAACCGAAAACTTCCAGTTCTAAAGAGGCTTAGAATCTAGTAAGGAAGAGAATGGAACAATAAAACATGAGATCCATCATGAAGCAAGTTTGCACTTGCCTAAGCTCTCTCTCTCTCCTGGTGGTTGAAGAAGTAATGGTGGAGAGTAAATGAAGAAGGAAATAATGATGAGAGAGAAAAGGAAGGGGTTATAAGTAAAGAGGGTGGTGGTAGGTAGGAGGGTTCACCCTTGGTTCATGATGAACCAAAGCAAACCAAGCCAAGCCGAACCAACCCAAGAATAAACCAATCAATGAAATGCTAGAATAAATCAAGCAGAAAGACATGCAATACGGGTCAAATTACGTATACGTATTCCAAATACGTAATACGAGATCTGGATATTACAACTCTACCCACCTTAAAAGAATTCCGTCCTCGAAATTTAATTAAGAGGCTAGAGGGACAAGAACAAGCTATACTAATCTCAGACAAGCTATACTAAGCAATCAATTATGCAATCATGTATGTAAGCAAGGAAATCGAAGGCACGAAAAAGAGGGAAGATATCCTGCTAGGAACCTCTCTGCCGGTTCTGAATTTGAGCTTGGACCAGGGCATACTGTTGGGGTCCCTGCTGCTGGAATACTTGGGTCTGAGGCGGCAATGGCCTCGGAGGCTGGTACTGCTGCTGCACTGGTGCTGGTGCTGGTGCTGGTCCCCTTACCGAGGGACTAGTCTGGGCCGATGACGAACTAGCCCTATTCGGACAGGACCCTATCTTGTGGTCCGGTGTCCCACAAGCCAAACACAATCCCTGAGCTCTGCGACACTCCGAAACAACGTGTCCTGGCTTCCCACAATAAGTACAGCCCATTGCGGAAGACTGCTTCTGCTGCTGAGGGGACGTGACTGACGTAACTGAAGACTGCTTTTGTTTTTAGCAGTTATTAATCATAAATAATATTTTATTGTATACTAGGAAAAATATAATCATGTATGCATTATTCGTGCATACATATATTTCGAAATTATTTATTAGTCTATTTTTAATAAAATGTAATTTTCGAGATTTATTAATATTAATATTTTATTAGGCTTAATTGCTACTTGATACCCTCAACTATTACCGTTTTTCAACTTTGTACCCTAAACTTTTTTTTGTAACAACTTGATATCCGGATATTATTTTGGACAAAAATGTCCCTACCCCTAACCCCCCTCCCCCCTGCTCGCTTCGCCCCCCCCCCCCCCCCTCTGCTAGCTCCGGCCTCCCACCCGCATGCTAGCTCCCCCCCACCCCCCCCACCCATGCTCGCTTCAGGCCATCCCCCCCTCTCGCTCCGGCCGCCCGCCCGCTTTCGCCTCTCCCTTAGGGCTCGGCAGCGGGAGGAGGGGGGCTGGGAAGGGGGTGCGGGTCGGGAGGCGGGGCATGGGGTGGCCCGGAAGCGAAGAGGGGGGGAGGTTGGCCGGAAGCGTGGAGGGGGGGAGGTTGGCCGGAAGCGATGAGAGGGGGGGTTCGGCCGGAGCTAGCAGGGGGGTGGCTGGAGTGGGGGAGGGGTGGAGGGAGGGAAGGGATAAGGGCATTTTGGGTTTTTTTTTTAAAATATTAGGTATTAAGTTGAAAAAAAAATAGTTGAGGTATCAAGTTGTTAAAAAAAAAAGTTTAGGGTACAAAGTTGAAAAACGGTAATAGTTGAGGGTATCAAGTAGCAATTAAGCCATTTTATTATTCAAAAAGATATTTGAAAATATTTATTATTTTTGAAATTATTATTATTGGTATTTTGAAAAATATATTTGGAAGATATTATGGCCATTTAAATCTTGATTTGATTTTTGGATTTATTTAAATAGTTAAATATTTGAAATTTGATTTATCCCATTTAATTTTGAGCTAAAAATTTAATTAGATTTAAATTGGATTTATATTTAGATTTGGGTTTAAATTGATTTAAATTAAATTATGAATTATCTAATTGGGTTTAAATCCTAATCCTAATCCTATCCAAATGGGAATTCTCACATCTTATATATAGGCAGGTACTCCTCCATTATTCCTCCACAATTCATCCTCCACAAATTCCATAATCCAAATAGTGCATCGTGTCCGTGTCTCCATCTTTTCCACTATTTTCCCTTAATTACAATTATATTTCTATCTTCTTCGTGTCCGATACACCGAACACCTTCTTGTGTCTTGCAGGACACAACCTCATCCTTCATGTACCCGTGTCTCGCAGGACATGTCGGCACGAATCCAAAACCCTAAATTGTTGTCCTAGCCAAGCCTTCTCGCCACGAGCCCAGCACCACCTTTAGCGACACCTTAGTCGCGGCCATCCTGATCGAGCACCATCACCGCCATCCCCGCTGTTGGAACCGCCTGGGGCCGCCCTCGACTCTCCTTCTTTCACGGCCAAACCTTCGCCACCACCATAACCTTGGCCACCGTCGCTACTAACAGGACCACCGTCCTTCCATCGCACGACCACCACCATAACAGAAAAAATAATGGAAAAAAGAACCCTAACCTAACCTTTCTCCGGCGACCATCTCTGTCTCCTTAGTTGCCAGCCTCGATCTCGCTCCGCCGTGTGACGAGCCTCGACCGTCCTTGGGCCGTGCGTGCCGCCGATGTAGACCTCCTTCTGCATCCACAGTTGCTTCCTTGCCGAGGCGCCGCCTGGCAAGCAGTCCTCACCTAGATCTGGCTGCCTCTTGGATGTCGTGGTCCTCCACCGTCGAACCGACCAGAAGCCCACCACTTCTCGACCACCCGGCCACCCTCTTCTTGGAAGCGCCCTCCGTGCGCAGCCCTAACCGCCACCTCCGGCCTCCCGTGCGCCGCTCCGGCGAGTCGCCCTTCGAAACTCCTTTCCCGTCGGCGTGACCGCCTCCGTCCGCCCGATCGAACTCGCCTCCACCGCTCGCCGACCTGACCCGCTCCTCCCGACCGCCTCCAGCCTCCCGTCGTCGCTCCCTTGGCTGTCCGAAGACCCCACTCCGTCGGCGCTGCCTTGTCGCCGCTCCACGAACCTTCCGCAGCGCTGTGCACGCCTCTTCCGGCGTCCGCCAAACCCGGCCACCGGCGAGCGCCGCAAGGGCGCCGACCCATCACCTCCCCTTCCTTCCGCTCCTGCTCCCACGCCCTTCCTCTTTCCTCCGCCTAGCCCCGCGCCCTTCTTCTCCGCCGGACCGCCTCACTCCAACTCTCTCTCACTCCACTTCTCTCTCTCTGCTCACCTCCCTAATCCCTCTTTTGTTTTTTTTTCTTGTCATAAGTGGTTGCTGGTTCTCCTTACGAGGAGAACCACTTACTTGTTATTTTTTATATTTTTTTGATTGTTTTGATAATTATTATTATTATTATTATTATTATTATTATTTTATTATTATTATTATTATTATTATTATTCTGTTGTTTTATTATTACTATTATTATTATTATTCTGTTGTTTTGTTTAGTACATATTTTACATCATATAGAGGTAATTATTTTCATATCATTCTTTTATAAATTCTACATAAACATATATTTATGTTAAGCTTTGGAAATATTATTATTAATTTTTGCCATATTTTAGTTAGAGATTTGTAAATCTAATATATATATTAATGGTATTTCTAAAATAGCTTGACTTAAATGTTACTTTTAAAACCCTAAATAAATTTTCTATATTTTATATTACCTAGAAATACGTCGACCCATAAAATGTAGTTTACAGATTATGGAATAAATTCTTGGTATTTTCTCTTCAATATTTATCTAACGTATTTTTTTGAAATATAAAATATAGTTCTCTACTTAAAAATGTATTTTAACTAACTTAGAGTTTTTTTTTGCCGAAAATGATTTTTCTTGACTTTAAGTATTTTAAGTATTTTTCCTATAAATATTTTTGACTTACGAAAACTAGTCTTTAGGAATTATAAAATGATCAAAAACTCGTATATATAATATTTATCCATTATTTCTTTGATTTGTCTCCTGTCCATATCCAGTCATATTATTCCAATTCCTTCGTCCATTTCGAGACCACCATATGTCAACCCTAACTAATTCGACCATCCCGAACCCAATGAAACTGTTCATGCCACCATCAGAGGTCACCTTGTATAGTTATTATACCAAAGTCGCAGTTCATGCCACAGTGATCATCGCAGCACACCAGGCGTCCTACCAGGCAAGACACCTTGCCATTTGCTGTTTATTTATTTTAGCTCATATTTCATGCATTATTTATTTTCTTTATGCAAAATAAACTGTGATACATGGCATAACCTGTTAGAACTTACTGTTTCTTTATATTTCTTGCTATGTATTATTTTTCTCACATTAAACCTAGATTTAAGGGACCACCTTGTATGTTGCATTCATTGGCCTTGACACGTTGTAACACGAAGTTGTGTGTCGTATGTAGAACACGGACATGCATGACTGGCTGGCCACCGGCACATATAAGCCGTGCGATAGGAATAACCGCTAATAGAGGTTGCATGCTAGTTTGACTTAGCGGTTATAGTGGTTTGTGTTGTGGATACAACATAGTAGGCATTGGGTGGGGAGGACAATTCCTTAGCGTATGGGCTTCGATGCACTTTCCCTTTTGTAACCCGTGAGCTCCGCCGGAGACGCGGGTCAGCTTACCCAAGATTACTGACGGCCACTGGCGATTCTGCGGAACGTTATGCTCTTATTGATTGGGCCTCTAGTGTCCCAAGGGGGGACTATGCCGATCCTATTTTGCCAGGGCCCATGCGTAGGAAGGATTGTTCTTAACTACATTTCACTTAGAACGGTTAGGCACCTTTGTCCGTTAGGTACGAATACTTTTGGTTTGGGTACTTGTATCTGACCGTGGCTTGGAACAATAACTTGTCGCGAATTAGTTCGTCACATCTTGTTCTTGTTTGGTTGTAGGTGTGACTTACTACTTCGATGAGAAGGTATTGAACCTTGTTGGGGTCCGAATACCATATTGGATTCATAGCATGGAAAGATACGTCACCGTGAATTAGTTTACCATCTCATGTCCTTGTTTGGTTGGGGGATGGTACGCTCGTTCAGTAGGTGCGTATTGGACCATGTTATAATTCAATTTACTTATTTATTTGAGCAATATTTATTCAGTTTATATGGCATGATATTATGTGTCTTGTTACGTCCCTCTGAAGACCAGGTTATCTCTCTAGGTGTGTGCTATTGTCTTTCGTAGGTGTTCTAGCTCTAGCCGTGATCATCGATATTTTTTCGAGGATGATTGCACTTGGATCGTCTTCGCTTCGCTCGCCAAATTCATATCTTCTCTTATGTATTTTCCCTTTACTTGTTGGAAGTGGATTTGTCTCCGCCCAACATATTGTATCAAGACAATTCATCATCATTATATGACATCTTTTATTCATTTATTTTGTGTGGATGAGATTAGTTATGGTTCTACTGTATTTTACAGCTTACGTATATTTATTATACGGCTGGCATGTCTACGTTACTAGTCCTACGTATTTTGGGACTGGGGCGTTACACAAGCTCCTCCAGTAGCTCCAGTAGTGGGACGTGAATCTGCTATCTCTGTCCGATACGATGCTCACTGGTACTCCGTGCAAGTGCACTATCTGCTGCATGTAAAGCTCCGCCAACTTATAGGTGGAAAGTCCCACCTTGAAGGGTGTGAAGTGCGCACACTTCGTCAACCTGTCCATGATGACACAAATGACATCCTTCCCTCCTTTGGAACGAGGAAGCCCTGAGACGAAGTCCATCGTAATGTGTTCCCACTTCCACTCGGGAATGGGTAACGGCTGCAACAGACCAGCTGGCCTCTGGCACTCCGCCTTGACCTGCTGGCAAACTAGGCATCTCGAAATGAAACGTGATATATCTCTCTTCATCTCGTGCCACCAAAGATGTTTCCATAAGTCACGGTACATCTTGTTGGCACCAGGGTGAATAGAATATCTCGATCGGTGCGCCTCCTGTAAGACTGCCTCTATCAGCTCTCCCTTCGGTACGCACAATCGGCTGCCATGCCTCAAGGATCCATCCTCTGCTACTTCAGTGTTAGCTGAGTCTGCACCATTCTTGCGTGTGTCTCGAACAGAAGCAAGGTACCCTTTGCAGCCAGAATGTAACATTCGCCGGGCCGTAGTAGCTGAAATCACCATCGAAGCCTTCGTCGACGAACTGGCCGAGTAAGAGAATTCTAATGGTAGCTTTCTCTTTCTGATACATATGTAACCATCCCTATATATCATGTTAGTAGGCATCTCCACTCCTGATGGAGTAGTAACACTAAGATATACATCCAACATTGTCATTTTTATTTCAGGTTCCTTAACATAGTCTTTAGATATAAAACTATGTGAAGTACCAGAATCAAATAAAGTACGTGCAGGAATGCCATTAAATAACAATATACCTGTCACTACAGTATCTGATGCAAGTACTTCTTCCTGAGTCAATGCAAAGACTCGGCCCTGGGCACCGGGCCTCTGATTCTGTAGTGGTTGATGGGGTCGTGGTGCCTGCCCACGATTCTGTTGATAGTGTTGGTAATGCTGCTGCCTTGGAGGGTTCTGGTGGCCCCTCCCTGGGCAGTCTCTGAATCCGTGGCCCATGCGACCACATTTGAAGCATCCACCCTCTAGCACCTGACATTCGTTAGCGAAGTGCCCTTTGTTGCGGCACTTGTTGCAGAATGGTCCACCCTGGTTGGGTCGTTGAAAGCCACCGTGATTCTGACGCTTAGGCGCCTCATATCTACCCCCATTGTTCGGTCTCTTGTTATGCAGATTCTGTACCGATGCTTGCACTGGCACCGTCGCAGGATAGTGTGGGTCCAATTCTTTTGCGTGCTCGTAAGACTCCGAAAAAGTCTTATATTTCTGAACCACAACTTGAGCCTTCAGAGCAGGCCTCAAGCCCTGCTCAAACCGACGAGCCTTAGATGCATCGTCAGTAAACTTTGTGATTGCATACTGAGACAATCTAGAAAACTCTGCCTCATACTCCTTCACCGTCAAGTTTTCTTGCTCGAGCTTCTGGAACTCCAATTCCTTAGCTCGCTGCTCAGTCGAAGAGAAGTACTGAGCCAGAAATGCCTCGTGAAATATCTGCCAAGTAATTTTCGTTGTCCCATTCACTCCCGCAAGAATCCTTTTCTGACTTTGCCACCAGTAGTGTGCGTTGGAAACCAGCAGTAGTTTCACACACGAGACCCTCTTGGATCCAACAATACCCAAAGCTTCTAGGTGATCCTCCACTTCAACTAGCCAATCCATAGCAATGGTGGCTTCTTCTGTCCCTTTGAATTCTTTGTTGCAGATTTTCTTAAACTTTGTAATGTCGGCCACAGCAGTGGTTTTCTTAGCCGCCGGGGGTTCCTCTGTCTCCACAAGTTCGCTCTCTCGTGAGACTGGAGTGCCTTGAGCCCCATTGTTCACCACTGATCGGACCAACTGTTACAGGGTATCTAGCTGCTTTTTTTGGGCCTCGAATTGCTTTACGTTCTGCCTCTGCTGGCTCTCCATCATAGCCGGCATTCTCTCCATAGGGTCGGTTGAGGCTACCACCCTTGAGCTACTCACGTTGTTCGTTGCACCCGCCTTAGTCATCTCTGCAAAAAAACAGAGAAGCTTGTTAGTCTCATAAAATATTTATGGACTTATTGTATGGAACATCTCATTTCGGGACATTTAAAACCAAAGTTGTTCGAGAAGCAATAAAGCTTGTGTCATTTTCGAAATCTTTAAAACCAAGAAATTCCCAAGGATGTAAAGCCGTGCTCTGATACCAAACTGTCACGCCCCGATTCGGGGAATCGTTCGCCTCCGCTTAGATTCACGCCGAATCGTTCGTCCTCGCTAAGGCGTGATGCCGTACAAGTCTGGAATTGCACTTGTACAAGGCGTGCTCGTGTTCCTTTTATAAAAGAGACATTTTTGAATAGAGATTCGCAGCGGTTGATAAAGAAGTTTTGGCAACACAGATATGATCTGAAATAAGTTCTTTATTGATATCTTTGAAATTACATTGCATAAAACATAAGCCTCTCAAACAGTCGAGATAAAATGCCAAACTTGGCTACAACTTGCAGAAATATTGAAATGAGATACAACTTGTTCCATACATCATATCCCTTTATTAATAATGTGGCAATAACCACCTTCAGCAAAATGCCTTCTTCTTCAAGTGGAAACTTCAAGATGTAGGAAGCTTCTAAAGAGTCGGACAGCAAGCCTTCAGCGTCTATGATTATCCACTAGGTTTCCGGCACCTGTGGAGACAAGGGTCAGGACATTGCCATATATGTACTGGTGAGCGGCCGTAACCAATCTCACCATAAATCAACAGTAGTAAAATTACATGAATGTTCACTATTGATTTGTATTCTTTCTATCTTGCCTTAGGGTCCATTAACAATTCATATATTTGATGAGAAATATAAGGAGCATACAGTGATGTTAGAAACATAAGCAATTTATATTGTTCTAACATAAGCAATTCATATAGATCACCAATTTGGTAAATCTTACCCACGGTCGATAGCCATTCCTGTAATTATTTATGAATACCACTTACTCTGCCTGCATAAGACATTGTTAGCGATGCCACCTGTCTATATGAAGGTCACTGACTACACGCCGTCTGGGACATCTTGGTCGGACGGCTCCCCTTCAGCGGTGGGTAGCTAGCCCATCCGGAAGGTTCCCGAAAGACCGTGCTACTACTTCAGCACTGTGCTACTACTTCAGCACTGTGTTCCTCCTAGGCCGAATCGGTTCCGTGGCCTCGGAGTACCGTTCGAGGAACTACCTTGTATATAAGTTGTCCATGACCATGCATGCAATGCAACTTAACTAATAAGAGACATGACATGCATGATAATAGCATCTTCCACACATATTCGTAGTTCTCATTTCATCTTGCCATTTTTCCATCTTGCCATCTTACCAACTTGCCTTAAGCCATAGGCTCGCATATTCGTTCATCCAACCAAGGGACTATTCATTTGTAACTCATTCTTTCGAACCGAAGTCCGATATACTCACCGCCCAATACTTGGGTCTTTGCATCACCTGTTAAACAATTCATATAGCAAACGAGCATCATTCGATTTGCAACATAAGCCTAGCCATGTGATAATTTATCTTTCATTATCTTTTTCGTATTATTACTAGGCATCTTTTATTAAGCACCGAACGCAATTACAAGTCTACCATTGTTATCGCGAAGATCAAGGATCGTCGAAGGATCAAAGCCACTCACTTGTTGGTGAATTGCCGAGAGAAAGAGGTCTTCCACGCAACGTCAAGCTCGGTTCACTGCGTTAGCACCTGTATTGGCACCAACATTTGGTCAGCATACTTCTTCTCTTTCTCTCAGTGATTCGATATGAAATGCTTAGACAGTAAAAGTAAATCCATGAAACATTCATCGAAAACAATCACAAAAATGCACACAAAGCCAACAGCAAAAGCGACATCGAAAACCAGCAGGACGACGGTCTCGAGGCAAGCGACTCTTATATAGAACTCTTCCCCCAAGACGCGCGTCACTGCATCTTGGGCATCATTTCAAAAGAGTCCAATCCATAACGAGGAAATGATCTCAATTCATTATCCCGCGATCCTGGTAAAGTTTCCCCAAGTAAGGTTCTCCAATTCTCATCCGACTCGGCCATTCGGCCGCTAGCCCGCACCGTACTCCGCAACGGATTCAGGGCATTATATATTAATACACTAACAAAAAGTTTCGTCCCCGAAACTTAAACACAAACCCACCTAGGTCAAATAACGAAGGAAACTTTTCCTTCACATCCACCTCAAGTTCCCACGTCGACTCTTCGACGGAATGATTTCGCCAAAGCACTCGAACCAAAGAAACAACTCGGTTCCGCAAAATTTTATTCTTCATATCCAAGATCTGCATGGGTTCCTCCACATAAGACAAGTCAGCTCTTAGCCCTAACGGACCGAAGTCTACCACATGGCTTGGATCATGTACATACTTCCGTAGTTGGGAAACATGAAAGATATCGTGTACTCCATCCAATACCGGTGGTAACGCGATCTGATAGGAGACAGGGCCGACTCGCTTAAGAATTTCAAATGGGCCAACAAATCTCGGACTTAGCTTCCCCTTCGCACCGAATCACATAACTCCGTGCATCGGTGACACCTTCAGAAATATGTGATCACCCACCATAAATTTCAATGGTCGTCGATGAGTATCCGCATAACTCTTCTGCTGACTTTGTGCCACAAGTAACTTCTCCCGAATCATGCGGACCTTCTCGACGGCCTGTTCCACCATCTCCGGACCAGGTACTTGTCGTTCGTCGACTTCATCCCAACAAATCGGAGACCGACACTTTCGCCCGTACAATGCTTCATACGGAGCCATTTGTATACTTGACTGGTAACTGTTGTTGTAGGCAAATTCTGCTAGCGGCAAGTGAGTGTCCCAACTAGTTTTCAGATCAATAGCACAAAGTCGTAGCATGTCTTCAAGTACCTGATTCACCCTCTCGGTTTGTGGATGGTATGCAGAACTAAATTTCAATTGTGTTCCCATGGCAGCATGTAAACTGACCCAGAAACGCGATACAAATCACCCATCCCGATCCGACACTATTGATGCCGGCACTCCATACAGTCGGACAATTTTATCCACGTATAGCTGAGCCAACCGGTCGACGCTCCATGTGGTTTTTATTGCAAGAAAATATGCAGATTTGGTTAATCGATCAACGATGACCCAAATTGCATCATTCCCCCGCTGCGTCTTCGGCAAGCCAACTATAAAATCCATGGTTATATGATCCCACTTCCATTCTAGAATCGCGAGGTTCTGCATCTCCCCGCCAGGCCGCTGGTGTTCCACCTTGACTCGTTGACACGCTAAGCATCGCGAGACAAAGAGGGCCACATCTTGTTTCATGCCGTGCCACCAGAAGGTCGTGCGCAAATCTTTATACATTTTTGTACTTTTCGGATGCAAAGAATACTTGGCATAATGGGCCTCCGTCAAGATTTCTTTCCGGAGTTCTTCATCCTTCGGGACACATAGCCTCCCCTTGAGTCGCAACGATCCATCCTCGTGCCTGGTGAAGTCGCTGGCTTCACCCTTTTCCAATATTCTGCCAATCTTAATCAAGAACTCATCCGTCCGCTGTGCTATCTTTATCTTTTCCAACAAACTCGGCTCAAGTTGAAGTTGAGCCAGTTGTGCATTTCGGCCATGAATCTAGAGCTCAATTCCCATGCTTTCTAATTCCTCCAATATTCGTTTGTCAACACTGAGCGATCCCATAAAGTTTCGACTCAACGCGTTCGCCACCACATTGCCTTTTTATGGGGTGTACGCGATCGTCAAGTCGTAATCTTTTATAAGCTCCAACCAACGTCTTTGCCGCAAATTTAAATCTTTTTGAGTAAAGATGTACTTCAGGCTCTTATGATCGGTGAAGATCTCGCAAGCCACTCCATACAAGTAGTGCCTCCACAATTTTAATGCAAACACTATCGCTGCCAGTTCCAAATCATGCGTTGGATAATTTTTCTCGTGCGGCTTAAGCTGTCTCGAGGCATACGATATCACTTTTCCTCTCTGAGTCAACACACATCCCAAACCCAATCCGGATGCATAACTGTATATCTAGAATCCTTCGATGCCGTCTGAAAGTGTAAGGATTGGAGCTGATACGAGACGTTGCTTCGGATTTTGAAAGCAAGCCTCACATTCGTCAGTCCAATCGAATGCCACTTCCTTCTGGGTTAGCCGAGTTAAAGGCGCTGCCACTTTTGAGAAATCCTTGACAAACTTCCTGTAGTAGCCTGCCAAGCCGAGGAAACTTCGGATCTCGCTCGCCGATGTGGGTTGCATCCAATCTACTATGGCTTCAATTTTCTTTGGGTCAACGGACACACCTTCTGCCGAGATAACGTGCCCTAGGAACGACACGCTACTCATCCAAAACTCACATTTGCTCAGCTTGGCATAGAGCTGATTGTCCCGTAGAGTCTGTAACACTGTCCTCAAATGTTCTGCATGGTCTTCTCTGTTCTTCGAGTAGATTAGGATGTCGTCGATGAATACGACCGTAAATTTATCCAAAAAGGGTCGGAAGACTCTGTTCATCATATCCTTGAAAGCGGCAGGGGCGTTGGTCAGTCCGAAGGGCATGACCAAGAATTCATAGTGTCCATATCTGGTTCGGAATGTGGACTTAGGAACGTCATCGGGTTTGATCTTTAACTGATGATAGCCTAAGCGAAGATCAATCTTTGAAAATACAGACGCCCCTTGCAACTGATCGAAGAGGTCATCTATTCGAGGCAATGGGTACTTGTTCCGAATTGTAACTTTGTTTAGCTCGTGGTAGTCGATGTACAGCCGCATCGATCCATCTTTCTTCTTCACAACTAGTACCGGAGCACCCCATGGTGAAACACTGGGTCTGATGTATCCCATGTCTAATAATTCTTGTAGCTGTACTTTGAGTTCCTTTAATTCAGCAGGCGCCATCCTGTACGGAGCCCTTGAGATCGGACGAGCGTCTGGAAATGTATCGATAGTGAATTCAATCTCTCGGTCCGGAGGCATTCCGGGTATCTCGTCAGGAAACACATCAGGAAATTTTGCCACGACTTCAGTGTTAGCTGAGTCTACACCATTCTTGCGTGTGTCTCGAACAGAAGCAAGGTACCCTTCGCAGCCAGAATGTAACATTTGTCGGGCCGTAGTAGCTGAAATCACCATCGAAGCCTTCGTCGACGAACTGGCCGAGTAAGAGAATTTTGTTCCTCCAGGTAGTCGAAACACAACTCGCTTCTTCGCACAGTCAATCGTCGCACAACATGCACTTAACCAATCCATTCCCAGAATGATATCATAATCTTTCATATCTAGCTCGACTATATCTAATGGTAGCTTTCTCTTTCCGATACATATGTAACCATCCCTACATATCATGTTAGTAGGCATCTCCACTCCTGATGGAGTATTAACACTAAAATATACATCCAACATTGTCATTTTTATTTCATGTTCCTTAACATAGTCTTTAGATATAAAACTATGTGAAGCACCAGAATCAAATAAAGTACGTGCAGGAATGCCATTAAATAACAATATACCTGTTACTACAGTATCTGATGCAAGTACTTCTTCCTGAGTCAATGAAAAGACTCGGCCCTGGGCACCGGGCCTCTGATTCTGTGGTGGTTGATGGGGTCGTGGTGCCTGTCCACGATTCTGTTGATACTGTTGGTGATGCTGCTGTCTTGGAGGGTTCTGGTGGCCCCTCCCTGGGCAGTCTCTGAATCCGTGGCCCATGCGACCACATTTGAAGCATCCACCCTCTAGCACCTGACATTCGTTAACGAAGTGCCCTTTGTTGCGACACTTGTTGCAGAATGGTCCACCCTGGTTGGGTCGTTGAAAGCCACCGTGATTCTGACGCTTAGGCGCCTCATATCTACCCCTATTGTTCGGTCTATTCTATGATTATCCACTAGGTTCCCGGCACCTGTGGAGACAAGGGTCAGTACATTGCCACATATGTACTGGTGAGCGGCCGTAACCAATCTCACCATAAATCAACAGTAGTAAAATTACATGAATGTTCACTATTAATTGATTTGTATTCTTTCTATCTTGCCTTAGGGTCCATTAATAATTCATATATTTGATGAGAAATATAAGGAGCATACAGTGATGTTAGAAACATAAGCAATTCATGTTGTTCTAACATAAGCAATTCATATAGATCACCAATTTGGTGAATCTTATCCACGGTCGATAGCCATCCCTGTAATTATTTATGAATACCACTTACTCTGCCTGCATAAGACATTGTTAGCTATGCCACCTGTCTATATGAAGGTCACTGACTACACGCCATCTAGGACATCTTGGTCGGACGGCTCCCCTTCAGCGGTGGGTAGCTAGCCCATCCGGAAGGTTCCCGAAAGACCGTGCTACTACTTCAGCACTGTGCTACTACTTCAACACTGTGTTCCTCCTAGGTCGAATCGGTTCCGTGGCCTCGGAGTACCGTTCGAGGAACTACCTTGTATACAAGTTGTCCTTGACCATGCATGCAATGCAACTTAACTAATAAGAGACATGACATACATGATAATAGCATCTTCCACACATATTCGTAGTTCTCATTTCATCTTGCCATTTTCCTATATTTCCATCTTGCTATCTTACCAACTTGCCTTGAGCCATAGGCTCGCATATTCGTTCATCCAACCAAGGGACTATTCATTTGTAACTCATTCTTTCGAACCGAAGTCCGATATACTTACCGCCCAATACTTGGGTTTTTGCATCACCTGTTAAACAATTCATATAGTAGACGAGCATCATTCGATTTGCAACATAAGCCTAGCCATGTGATAATTTATCTTTCATTATCTTTTCCGTATTATTACTTGGCATCTTTTATTAAGCACCGAACGCAATAACAAGTCTACCATTGTTATGCACGAAGATCAAGGATCGTCGAAGGATCAAAGCCACTCACTTGTTGGTAAATTGCCGAGAAAAAGAGGTCTTCCACGCAACGTCAAGCTCGGTTCACTGCGTTAGCACCTGCATTGGCACCATCATTTGGTCAGCATACTTCTTCTCTTTCTCTCAGTGATTCGATATGAAATGCGTAGACAGTGAAAGTAAATCCATAAAAACATTTATCGAAAACAATCACGAAAATGCACACAAAAGCCAACAGTAAAAGCGACATCGAAAACCAGCAGGGCGACGGTCTCGGGGCAAGCGACTCTTATATAGAACTCTTCCCCCAAGACGCGTGCTACTGCATCTTGGGCATCATTTCAAAAGAGTCCGACTCGGCCATTCGACCGCTAGCCCGTACCGTGCTCCGCAACGGATTCAGGGCATTACACTATCCTAGGCAGAGGATATTTGTTCTTAATGGTGATGGCATTCAACGCCCGATAGTCAATACACAACCGAACTGTACCATCCTTCTTATGCACAAAGAGCACTGGCGCTCCCCACGGAGAAGCACTAGATCGAATGAAACCTTTTTCAATAGGTCATCAATCTGCTCTTTCATTTCTACGGCCTCCTTGGGGTTCACTCTATAGCAAGTCCGGGATACTGGTGATGAACCCGGTACTAAATCTATAGTGAACTCCACATCTCTGTCAGGCGGAAGTCCTGGAAGATCCTCTGGGAATACATCCATAAACTCCCTAATAATAGGGTGTGGCGGTGCTAACTCCCTAACTGTCGTATAACAGTTCGGATCTAGGCTGATCTCCGGCCCTGTCCTCCTGACACTGAATGGTGATGTGCCTGGGGGACTGAACAGAATACTACCCTCATGACAGTCTATAGCCGCATGGGCATAGCTAAGCCAGTCCATCCCCAATATGATATCATAATCGGGGAGTGGCATCACAAAGAAACGTCCCCTGAACTCTCTCATGGCTATAGTAATAGAGCATCTATAGATGGATCTAATGGGCACTAGTCCGCCTCCCGTCATTACTCTACTCATCTCCTCGGTAGGTGTAGCTACTAAATGGTGTTTATGCATAAACTCTAATGACAGGAAGCTATGAGATGCACCAGAATCAAACAAACATAGAGCTAAAAAAGTATGCAAATAAACATGACCTGTGATGACGTCAGCCAAATAATCTGGCTCCGAAATCGGCTCATGCTCTGGCTCAAGAGCTAGACTATAAGTCTTTCCCTGGGGTCCCTTTTGCTACTGTAGAAGTTGCCCAAACCTCTGCTGCTGAGTCGGAAGTGGTCCTCTAGGTCCCTTGGCTATTGGGCAGTCCCAAATCTGATACGTGGCAGACCCACAAACTAAGCACTGCTTCAACCTCTTTCTGCAGATGGAGTAATCATGCCCTGGTCTTCCACAGAAAGAACACATAGCTTCCTTCTGCTGCTGCCGGGTCTCGGGGCTCTAACTGGCGCGGTCGGATGATGTGGTGTAGGGGGACGGTAAGTCTGCTGGTGCGGCGTTGGTGCTCTCTGCTGGAAAGCCTGACGCTTGGACGGTCCCTTGAGGTGTACAGAAGCCGGCCTCTTGCAAGACTGAAGACGCTCATCTATGCTCCGGGCCAACTCTAGGCTCTGGTAGTAGTCAGTCGTACCGTTCGCCACTATAAGAATGCCAATGTCTGGAACTAGACCATGGCAAAACCTACGCGTCATCTCCTCTGGGTCAGCAACTAGACTAGGAGCGAAACGGCTCAGGCGACTAAACTCTGCCGTATACTCGTCGACAGAACGGTTCCCCTGCTGGATATTCTGGAATCGTATCCCCATGGCTACCCTAGCGGTGGTCGAGAAGAATTTCTTCTTGAACTGGGTCTTGAACTGATCCCAAGTGGCCCTCCCTCTCGCAAATAGCAGCTCATTTCGGAACCAAACTCCTGCCAAGTCTGTCAGCAGAAACCCCGCTGCCTCGACCTGGAGGTTATTCGGCAACCTAGCTCCAAGGAGCTTCCTCTCTACCGAGTCTAGCCAGTCATCTGCTACAACTATGCCCTCGGTCCCTAAGAACTCCTTGGGGTTCAGACCCATGAAGTCCTTGATTGTCCATGGTCTCTGCCGTGGCTCTACAGGTGGTGGGACTACGGTACGTTCCTCAGAACGCTCCATGCTCTGGCGGAGTAGGGTAGTCTGCTTCTGATGGATCGTTAGGAACCCCTGGATCAGAGTGAGCAGTTGGTTCCCGTCGAGTGTGACGGAAGCCTGGGTAGGTATAGTGATAGGTGGTGGAGGGAGTATCGGGTCCTGCTGGGACTGTGATGTGGAAGGTGGTGGAGGCATCTGGGTTTGTGGATCTGTGGAGTGGAGGAATATGGTAGGTGGAGGTGGAGGTGTATCGGTCAACTGGTCAGCTGACTGGATAGGGAGTGTGCTATTCTCAGGTGTGACATACTGGGATGAACGAGTAAGCACCATCTAAAATAAAATAAAAAGGACTTATAAGGACTCTTTAAAGTAAACAATCATAGACAAGAAAATCTAATTTATAATAGCAAGCATGTGACGTATTTCCTATGTTGCAATCCTAGTATTCCTCTAGGTGTTCTAAGCGTCATTCCTAATGTTGTCTAATTACCTTAAGTTCCTAATTGCAGGTATGCTTGGTACAATAACGTAACCAAATAATTTAGTCAGAGACCTGCATAGGCCACCACTAAAAATATGTCACGACCCGCTATCCAAATTGTTGGGCCGGGCCGAGTCATGTCCAGCCTACGCTTGAGATAAAGCGCAGTAAGCTGCTCTAGAGATAACAAGATAAGACTAAATGTGCTAACAGTTCTATAAGTGAAGAAGAGTCATAAATGCTCCAAACACAAAAGTCGTCTCATATAATAATAAGTCCAAGTACAAGTCTGAAATGTAAAACTGGATACAGGTCCAGTTATAAAATACATAGTCTAATACATGACTACTCTCAAAAGTCTAAAGCAAATAGACAACTAGACGAGATTCCTCGCAGGTACATCATCGTAAGGCAAAGCTTGGTCATCGGCAGTAACTCCATAATATGAGTCACAGAGCAACTCATCCTCAGTAAGAATACCTACAACGTTATCCTGTCAGGACGGGAGCAAGTACTGATTCTAGCAAACTAAATATACGAAACATGAAATGAACAGGAATGTAAATAAACTAAAATTATGGTACATCATAATCTATCATGGCAAGGACATATATGTCATAGAGACAGATGCATATGTAATGTTTAAAACTGTAGCAGGTACGTGATCGTCAATAGGTGTAAAATGTACTATGGTACAAATATATAAAATGTACTTCCGTATAAGTAAAACAAGCGATAGATGTACATAGGTACAAATACAGCTGGTGCGCCTACGACAAGGTATACATAAAATGTTAACCTTGCTCGGTACGTACGTACGAGTAAGGGGGCATGATCACGTACGCTACTAACAGTTTCCCCATACCCAGATTCTAATCATGTGAGAGATATAAAACTGTTCTAAACATGGTAGTGACTGAAAGTAATACAACATGTGAAGGTTTAACTTGCTACCCCAAGGATCAGCATTTAACATGGTTGGATTTGCAGTTCATTGTTGTAACAGTATGTAAAGTTTGTAGAAAGTACTTGCCTCTAGCAAAGCAAAGCAGCGATAAAATGCTATAGATGCCTGGTAACTCGTCACTGTAGAAATATATACATAAACTTAGTTTTTATACTAAATTAAACACTACGACACTAGTGGTGCAATATGACTTTCTAACTGGACACCTAGCCAAACTGTGACTTTAGCATAGGAGACCAATGTGGGGTGACACAATACTCAAACTAACTTTCTAGGGTCTTTACACTAGTGCGGGGTGAGGTTCCATACGGTTATAACTCAAAATAACACAAAAAGTTGCAAGTCGTAATTATGCCATAATTAAATCAAACTGTA
>JANAVB010033019.1:6496184-6598684 GCA_029216955.1 Iris pallida
CGGAAGACGAGATTTTGAAGAGAGTTTCGGTAAAGATTTCTAGTGTATTAGTTGAAGAGAAATGACTCAAAATATATAGGCTGATTTGGTCGTTTGTAACGGCTAGGAAGTATGACCAATAAAGTTTAACGTTACAAAGGAATAAAAAAATAGAATAAAGTGGTTCAATAAACCTGAACAAATTTAATGTGTCCAAACGTTACAAATTTAAATGTGTTAAAACAGTCAAAAAATAAATGAGCAAAAAAAATTTAGGGTCTCAGTCCGAACCCGAAGAGGAAATCGAATCGGCATTCGACGTCTGCAGATGTGGACACGTACCCGCACCTGTTACGCGCATTGAGATGAGCCAGGCCGGGCGGCGGCGCGCGCCTGTGGCCCATAGGGCACCCACACAAGACTTCAATGAAAAAAAGGGGAGCAAAGTAATATATACACTATTCATGAAAGTTTCCACCCGAAGTGGGACTATACAAGGGAGTTGAGCTTTTACAAGTTCATGTGTGTGAACACAAAAAAACACACACACAACCAACATGAACCAACACCACATGTCGATCCTCCTTATTAGTTATCATCTCTGATCCATGATAGTGGAGGGTGTGGGTTTTGTGAACCCCACGGTTCAGCAAATAGCAAAATGACACGTAGCATCTCGATTTCAGTCCGGTTATTCCCCTCTGTCTATCTGGACTTTTCCATATATATATTTTTATTTATGCCAAGAATGTAGAGTATTCCCGTATAATAGTAAGTAAAGTTCATTTAGAATTTTATATAGTCTACTCTAAGTCACAAAGCTGTAATTTGAATCTCAAAATTTCTATATTCAGAATATAGAACTTATTTTTTAGAATAGTATAACTCAATTTGAAAACACAATTTTTAGATTCTAGATTTTAGATTATTTTATAATTAAAACAAATGATGACACAAGGATCTATATACATTTGTCTCATTTGAGTCTGAATATTTATTTATTATTATTTTCACACAATTCTAAATCATTTTACATTCATTTATTTAACAAATTTGAACCTCAAGATGTGTTTTTGACCTTCATCTACTATCGATGCTCTGACCGATTATATATATGGTTCGGATCGGAAGTCCCATTTCTGGAGCCCCGTCGAAGTCCCATGCCCTTGGGCGTTGGATTGCGAGTCCCATATATATATGAAATGAGAATTTCTAATTTAGATTTTTTTTAGCTCTCCACTCTCTCTGTGCTCTCTCCCCATCAAGACGAATTCTCGAAATTCGAAATCCTAAAATAGGTTTAAAACTTTAGAAATTCGTCAAATTAGAATCCTAAACCAAAAACTAGAAAATAAAATTTAGACGTGACCATGGATCAAGAACAATATTTAGAAGTTTGGAGAGGAAAGAAAAAAAAATGAAAAAAAAAAAAAAGCTTTTATACTAATGTGTTGGGTAGTCCTCTTATGGCATTAAGTATGGTACTTGGATTGAGGGGAAAAAATATATAATTAAGTGAGATTAAGTGAAGAGAAGTTAAATGAAGGGGAGGGGGTCAATACGTATAATTTTGTTTGGATTAGAGAGAGAGTTAAGTGAATGAGTTAATAACTATTTCTTCGATTGAAGATTTGGAGTGGGAGGAAGATTAATAAAAAATATAATAGTTACTAAAATATTCTTATTACATATGGCATAAAAATGTATAAAATATATATGGTCATCAACTATCTCTCCTCCGATTTTTGACGCACCTAGACAATTTTTTTTATGCATCAAAATATGTGGTCATCAACTCGACAAAAGCATCAAACACATAGCCGTCGATTTTGTATTTTGTTTGCTTATAACTTTCAAAGATTAGTAATAGGAGAAAGCGAAAAAGATACCACACCTGGAAGGCAGCAAGTTGAAAGCCATGAAGCAACGGGTTGAATGCAAGAAATATGGAAGAGAAGATCACATATTTTTTAATATTTTATATGAAATATTTATGATTTTTTAAACAACAATTCCTCACTTTCTCTTATTAACCCCTTCATTTAGAGTTTAAAAAATGGACAAAATTTTTTTAACAAACCCTCACTTAACCTTCTATGACTCCCCTCCTAAACCCTTATCCTCAAATCCTGCAGAATTGTTTTTCCTCACTTAACTCTCTTCGCCCTTAATCCAAACAGACCATAAGGGAGCATATACTTGGATTTTTTTTCCCGGATAATTTATTGTGAGAAATTAATTACCATGTTTTGTTTTTGGAATTTTTTTTATTTATGGAAAGTTTGAATACCCTATAAAACAATATTCATATGAATCATAGAAACCTATTTCCCATAACGAGGTGGATATATTTATTTTTCATGGAAATAAATCTGATGTAGCTCAAATTCGGCATCTCGATCGAGTCCGAGTTGAAGGAAATTGTTTGTATTGTTTTTCCTCTTTTTTCTCTTCTTTTTTGTTTTTCTAAAAAAATTGTTTCTTCCTATTTTTTTTTTTCTCCTTCTCTTCTTTTTTTTTTTTTTTTTCGTTTTTGCATTTGTTTTTAAACTTGTTTTTGAAACTCGCGACAGTTTGGCCGAGTGGTCTAAGGCGCCAGATTTAGGCTCTTGTCCGAAAGGGCGTGGGTTCAAATCCCACAGCTGTCTTTTTGTTAAGAGCATCTCCAACCCTATTGTCTTGTTTTGTGTTGTGAATCCTATGTGGCATGAGGGACAAGACAATGTCTTGTATAGGTGGCAAGGTTATATTCACAAATGACAATGGGTTTAAAAAGTCATCTCCAATGCAAAAGTATTGAGAAGACAATACAAATAATTTTTTACAACTTCCAAGACAACTTTTACTCTTCTACTTCTTTTTTATAAATATTTTTATTCACAAATGATGATGTGGACATAAAGACATTGTGAAGTGCATTGTCTAGATCTAGACAACCAACTTCACATTGTCTTTGCCATGTCATTGCCATGTCAACTCCACACTTTATTTCACATTTGCATTGGAGAAGTACTTTTGGAAAAAATGGTTGTCATTCCTATGTGGCAACCATTTTTTTCAAACTCACAATAGGGTTGGAGATGCTCTAAGTAGCTCAGCTGGTTTGCCCGAGAGGTTATTGGGGAAGACATCACATAAGTGCGCATTAAGTAGCTGGTTTGCCCGAGAGGTTAAGGGGGAAGACTTAAGATCTTCTGCACATAAGTGCGCATGGGTTCGAACCCCATAGCCAGCAATGCAATTTTGTTTTTGTTTTTGTTATACTAGCATATGTGCACATGCCTTGCACGTATTTTAACATTCTTTTAATTAATTTAGGAAGACCAAAGGGTAGTAGTCTTCCTAATTATTAAGTTGACTTTATTAAAATTAATGAACAATTTTTAATTAGTATAGACATGCAAGGGTATTTTCGGAATTCAAAATTTTCACCATCCAAGTTTTCCTATTATATAGTAGAATAGATATATTTCGGTGTAATCTTTCTCTCTTAACTATCATTATTTTAATGCCCACTAAGAAAAAGAGAATTAAACAATCAAGATTAAAATACTTGTTTTTTTCCTTTCTTTCCCTTCTTATACTTTTTTTTTGAGATTTTTTTTTTCAATTTGTAATTGTTTTCCTTTTTGGTTTCTTCTATACTTTTTATTAAAGTTTCTTTTTTTGTGTCTTTTAATTTTTATCTTCTTAAAAAAATTCGTTCTTTCCCCTTTTTTTTTTTTTTTTTCCTTTTTCATTTTTGTCGTTTGTTCTTTTGAAAAGATTTTTTTTTGTTGGATCCGTTTCATGTCATGGTGAGTTTGAGTTAGACAATTAATTTATAACTAAAATGATTATAATATCAATAGAATTTGGAACCATAGTCTCTTGAATACTAACATATCATCTTAACCAATTATGCTACAAAAAGTAACAACTATTAAATATATTTAATGATCTATTGAAAAAAATATTTTTTATATGAACTATATATTTTCAAAATATTTATAAATTTAATAGACAAAATATAACTTTTTCACAAATTTAATTTTTACGAAAACAAAATTATCGATTATAGAATATTGTGTACCAAATACACACCTCACAGGCACGGATGGACTAGGAGTTGAGGACTCTTTCACATCTAGTATAAAAATAATAATAATAAAATAAAATATTATATAAAAAAACAAGGTAGGCAACAACATGAATCTTTCACATGTATTATAAAATCTACAGGTCTACATGAACCGTGGTTTCAACCGCAGCCACGTGTCGGCCTTTTTTTTGGCCGGTTTTCCCGCCTATGTTAGCAGAGGGTGTTTTTTTAAAATTTATTTTTCGCCCAATCCGGAGGTGCCACGTGTCCCTTTCGATTTGGTTTCCGATTTTTGTTTCAGGCTGAGAAGACTTTCTGTATAAAAATATGGAAAATGCTATGCTTACAACCATTATTGATTGTAAGCTTTACAACTGCTTATGTGGCATCCATTGATTAGGGGAGATGGAGGACCAAGTGGGATCATGCTAGCAGGGAGGGATGTGAGTTGTAAGAGAGTTTAAAAGTTTGGTAGTAATCTTAGCATTATATATATATATATATATATATATATATATATATATATATATATATATATATATGTGGATGTCCTATTTGTGACGGGGAAGTTGGGGATGAACAACGACATGGAATGGTCTAATCCCAAAAAAAAAAAAAAAAACCACAACTCCTGAAGTCTTAATCTGGTTCCTTGGAATATGTGGTCTTATCTAGAATTACAAAAGAACAAGTCGTCCCCGCCTACCACGGGAGCAACAAGTCGGATTGGTCTTGATCTTGAGCAACAGGTCAGACTGGTCTTGATAAAGTTTAGACTGCTCTCCAGCTATTCTTCGTCTCCACCAACCTCTTCTCACCGGACTCGGATCGGATATCAGCACTACTTGGCAACAAATCAACTCTAGAAATGAGGAAGAAAGGTAGCAGCAGAGATTGTTGTCCTCGGTATTGCTCTTTTTTTTTTCTAACTATGTTCACAATTATGGATGAATGACCCACTCAATTGATTAAGAATATGAGTCGGAATGGAACCAGAGTCATTCAAGAGAGCATGTGTGTTGCTTTCTACATTGTGCAAATATAAATACCGTTACCACCTCACAAAAGCTTCTGTTGGGACTGAGAACACGAGTAAATAATCACATCAACACCAGCTGGCAGTACTCGTTGGTAGGGAGAAAAAAAAGCTGCAGCAAAATAAACTTGAGCAAAACAAGGCACTGCTTATAAATCTGACAAATATAGTGCTCCACGTGTAGAAGAATAAGCAGAGACACTACCACAAAGGCACTAATCATCCTGGAAGCATATACTACACCAAGGCCTTGTTTGGTTCGTGGAAACGAAAGGAAATTGATTGATATTTCCTTTGAAAAAATTGCAAATCCAATCAATTTACTTTTCGGTGTTTGAAAAAGCCAAAATAAAATTGGAAAAGAAAGTGAATCCTTAAAGGAAGAAATGAATCATTGACATCCAAACAAAGGAAAGGAATCAATTTCCTTCCCAGGGCTCCAATTCCGTGAACCAAACGTGGCCCAAGCGTTAAAACTGCATTCCTAGACTTTGTGGCGGCGTAGAAACAACTTATGGACACAAAAGATTGATGTCAATCAATATACAAATGCTAGCACAAGGATTGTGTTGGCTCAAATGTGCTGCCAATGGAGAGAAAACAACTTCAAACATAACTTTCTGAGAAGTTGAGCAAAAAATTAAAAAAAAAAATGAAAACAGTCGTCTCAACATGCAACAAATCATCCTTCAGCTGGATGATAACCATCATAGAAGATGATGGTCAAGAAAAGACCAGGGTATTCTGCACCACATTCGGGTCGTAGATAGTATCTGATATTTTTGAAGGAGGCCAGTACCGAAACACGGATCTCCCAAGAATGTTTTTAACTGGAAGTGGCCCCCTGAAAGGAAAAAAAAGTATTTGAGAAACCAACATAATATAACAGGCAGAAGATATTTGTACGTAAACGATCAAGCTTTGAGGTCGAGGCTTTCAGGACTCACCAGTTGTGAGAATCAAAGCTGTTATTTCGATTGTCCCCCAGCACAAATACATAGCCTTTAGGCACTAGCTGCATAAGCAGAAGAAAAACGGAAATCAGTAAAATATCAAGAACTAAAAGCAGCAGCCAGGTAAGAAGATATGCAAAAGTAAATGAATACTTTCTTGGGCACAATTTATCTTCAACTGTCAAGGCTCATGTACCATGTTTCCATACAAGATTTAAATTACCTTCATACTTCAGATTTCAATGGTCTTTTTTACTAGAAAAATTACTATGTTGCACAGACGGCAAAATGATGTCCGTAAAAGTATGTGTTCGTGTCTGTGGTCGAGCACCATAGAGAAGAAACAATGATTAACAGCATAAGTTTGGCACCACCAATGCATCATAGTTAATGATAAAATTCCACATTAGTTCCAGTCAGTGCACAAAAGAACTGCAGATTTCATGATCTTTAAGAAACTGTCAGACTTTCAAGACTCACATCTCCATCCAAATTTGCACATTTACATTCATAGTTCGGAATTCATGAATCTTGAATAGAACAAAAAATTGTTTTACAACTGAAGTTTTAGCATCAATATGTCATAGTAATGATAAAACTCCATACTATTTCTAATCAGTGCACAATAATAATAACTGTCAGCATCAATATGTCATAGTAATGATAAAACTCCATACTATTTCTAATCAGTGCACAATAATAATAACTGTCAGCCAGTCAGGTAGATACTTAGGCAACCAACAGAAACTACTTTCCAGCATTGCTTGTTCCTTCAATTAAGTTATATAAGGATCATCTAGCATCAACCAGAAAAATCTCTGATAAAAGGCTTTGTAGTTGTTGTACGAAATGATTTAGTGCACATTCTTGATAAACGGTGAGTGACCGACAAGACTTTCATACATAGAAGTTTGGAATTTCACACCAACTCAGCATTTTGTCATGGTGGTAGACATTTCACCTAAGATAAGGAGATTGTTCTACCAAGCAAGGTGTTTAAATTCCATAGAAATGTCCAAAGTCAAAATAAATTAAGTGAGCATGCACATAAGAGACATTACCATTAGATCCATTTCATAGTCAAGTGGCTCCAATATAAATCCTTCATCTTGTGCAACACCATTCACAAACAATTTCCCATTGTGAACCTATCATTGCAACACATAATCAGTTGTCTAGCACTTGACCCTATAAAGTGGCAGTCCCAAATAAGCTACGGAAACGATAAGATGTAATAAGAAAGACACTTACTTCAACATAGTCCCCAGCAGTCGCCACAACCCTTTTAATAAATACATCATTGGAACTGTATCCATTTTCCTGCACATGAAAAACGTTCAGTAAAATATACAGCATAACAAGGATTGGACTTGCAAACGTGATGTTTTATAGATACAAGTACATAAGACCTGCATGATAGATCATATACCTGGAGTATAGGAGGAGCCTTAAAGATCACAATGTCTGTAACCTCTGGCTCTCGAAATATATAAGAAACCTGCAATTGCAACAGTAAACACAATAAATCACTTGAACTCAAACTATTAAACTATTATATTACCATATCGTATGTGTCCAAGAAACAATATAAAACCTGAAGCATGAGAATAATTTGTTCACTGGGTTGAGCAGATTTGTGTTTCCACTACATGAATATTATATTATCTGAGCATTTCTGACAATATCATACCAGAATCATATTTTGACACTTAAAAATTTTCAGTGTTAGATCCTATTACTGAAGGGCCATATAAAATATAATATTCAGCGCTTCAACATTCTTTATCCATATTTAATCATTTACCTCAATTGAATTCTTCTCTGCTAACATATTTTACCAAGAAACTAACACAAGTACATAATAAACAAGTTGACAAATGTCATTCAAATACTAATTAGGATTTGTAATAAAAGAAGGCAAAAAAAGGATCCCAAGAGAAACCACAACATATAACAGAGAGTTCCTTCAATGCTAGTTATCCCTCAACATAGGCTCGGAAGTTCAAACATTATTCAATCACTGCTTCAAATGTTCAAATCAAAGTTCTCAATATCGGTATCGGAATCGGTTTCATACCCTTCTTATGAGTAGCGTAAGTGGTATCGACAGTTTCGGCTGTTTTCAATCGGAGTATCGGATTCTTCATTTTGGAAAGCCAAAAATGATATAAAGTAGTTTAAAGACAGGCTACAAAATTATTTGATACCTTTAGACATAATTTAATATATTATATATTGTTTCTTGTTAATTTTAAATGGAATATTATTTCACTTGTGCAATAACTATTTTTGTTTATTTACTTGCCTTTAGACATTTTGTTTATTTACAAAATTATAAATAGTTTCAATGGAATAATATCAATATAGATGAATGTTGTGAATTTATAGATATACAACTTTGAGAAATGGTATGGTTACTGAATTTCATTATTCATTAATGATTGGTTTAGGCTATTTTTTATTTTCAATTGAATCAAATAGTAGTTTATTGATAAGGAACTTATCGACCTACTATAACATTGTCAATGTTTGACACAAGTGAAGTATTGTGTTTGACACTATTTTTCATTCTTTTATCTTCTTCGTTCAATTTTTCTTTAACAGAATTGACCGGAAAAGAGACTCCAAAATCAGTATCGATCGGTATCAGGGGTGAGCATTATTCAGTTTTTGGACTGAAAATCGAACCTAACCGAACAGAATAAACTTATTGGGTTCGGTTTGAAAAAAAATTTGGTTCGGTTTTCGGTTTTGAAAATACTAAATTCCTTATTCGGTTCCGATTTTGGGTTTTTGTTCAAAATCGAAAACTGAATAAGACTTATGCAATCATGTAAATGCCCTCAATTTTATGCATAATTTGTGATTAAAAATGTGTATATTTTAAAAATAACAATTCTACATATATGTTTTAAAGTCCAACTTTGATAATTTAACAATTAATCCAACTTTGAGTGCAACTTTGAAATACAACAAATGTGTGTATAAAAATTACAATTTTTAATATAATTTAACTATGATTCAACTTTGGACCCGACCCATTAAACAATAGAAATATTCCAACCGAATCAACCGAATTGATTATTCGGTTCGGTTTCAGTATTGACTAATTTAGGTTCGGTTTTGGATTTTTAGAATTTTGGTTTATTCAGTTTTGACTATTTTAGTTTGGTTGAAACCGAATAAACCGAACGCTCGCCCCTAGTCAGTATCGTTATCGGTCGCTACCGAGACATGCCAAAACCAATATTTATAAGCCGTATCATATCGGTATTGGACGATACCACGAACTATGGTTCAAACATTCTTTTTTCATCCTTATCATTGATTACTACATCATACTAACATATTAGCACAACAATTAGCATAATAAGTTCACAATAAACGAGTTGGCAAATGTCAATACCAAATTTAATTAGGATTTATAATAAAAAAAAGTAAAGTCAATCACCAACTGGTGTCAGAGAGTTTCAAGTGCTAGCTATCCCTTAACCATTAATCTTTATTTCTGGACATGGAACCCAAAATTCTGTTGTTCAATGACTATGTCAAGTGTTTCAATTTTTGTTCCGTATTGTTAAACTAAGGCCAATCTTGATAGAACACTTCACCCTGCTAAAAAATATCATCAAGAAACCAAAACAATAAGCTTAACTACAATACCCTACTTGGCTATATCATACGAAGCATGTACGTCTAAAAGTTTGTGACATGTCAAAGCCGACACTCCAAAATACACTATCACACATCAAAATCAAACTGGTGTCTGTGCAACACAGATGGTATCACTTGTCTAGGTTTGGGGACTCTCAACACTTTTTAACAAAAATTAGGACAACTAAATCTAGATCCATAAGCTTATTCTAGTGCTATTATTGACTAAAGCACCCAAAGTTCACCAACGTTCTTCCATTATACCTTCTCCGCCAAGATGCGATCACCGACGTCGAAGGTAGGGTACATCGACATCGAAGGGATCGACCTGGGCTCCGCCAGAGACGACCTGTACAGCAGTGGTACCGTCACGGCCGCAAAAACAGCCTTTGTATCATCCGAGCACGAGCTCACCCACCGAGATAACCAACAGCCCCCATGCCCCAGCTGCTTCCTTCCCAGACCGCTCGTGACTGAAGCCTCCATAGAGCTACCGATGACACGGTCAACACTCACCTTATCCCTATCCCGGTCCAAAGTAGTGCTTGCTTGATCCTCCCCTGAACCCTTCCTTGCGGAGCCGGGGAAGAACTCGCTGCAGGGGAGCCACTTGCTCCCGTTCAAGAACGGAAGGAGAGTAGAAGGTTTGACCCAGAAACTTCCCGAAGAGACGCCGAAGACTCCGAGTCCGACGCCAGGGGAGGATCCAGATCCGGATGCTATGGCAGAGATCAAACCAACGGCCAAATTAGCGGGTCTAGAGGCCTTCGAGCTCGGCAAGAAGGTCGACGAGTAGCGCACAGACTGGACCGACGGGGCCTTGTGCCGGTCCTTCGACGGCGGATCGACCGAGAGCGAGCCGAACCTTGATTTCGGAGTCTTGCACCAGTCTCTAGCCCTAGATCTCGAAACATCTGGCGGATCGTCTGGGACGGCAGGCCTCTGGCTGGCGAAGCAGGAGGCGAGGGTCCGCCCGGCGGCGGAGTCGTGGAGGAAGCGGCAGTTTCCGTGGCGGAGCCCGGCGGAGGCGGCGATGTTCTGCGCCACGTAACCGGAGAACGAGAAGGTGATGCGGATCGCCATAAGTACGTATTGGAAGAATCGGAAGAGGTTCGGATGCAGCGAGAACGACGAAGTCGACGGAGGAGCGGAGAGGAGGATGCTCGGGATCAGATGTGTCCCATTTCGGCGGCAGAACGACCAGAATCGAGCTCCACCGGAGGGAATTAGGGTTTCGGAGGTGCTCTAATGGAGGAAATTAGGGCTAGTGTTTGTTATTGCGCGGGGAAAAAAAATTAGGGTTAGGGTTTGCTGTTGCGATCTTTCTTCCTCTCTCTAAAAGTAGAGAGAGAGAGTGGTTTGTGGAAGGAAGGGGAGAGACGGAAGAAGGGACGAAATATCGGATTTTATTTCGTACTGGCGGCTGGTTTGAACCGGCAGTGAGCAAGTGTACAATGACTACATTAGCCTTGGTGACGTTTTTTATGATTTGAAGATCAGGTGGTGGTATTTTGGTGAATTTGGAATAACATTTGGTGCTTTCGATAATTTCCAACTTAAGAAAATGGATTAATATACTAATGTGTTTAGCTGACTTTTGACCAAATGAATGCTTTCTAGGAGGTTTCCTCTCTACAGTAATCAGTTGAAAAATCTCAAACTTTTATTTAGTTAATAATAACAAAATTAATTAAATGTTCTATAACTAGTTTGGTTATACATATATTTCTGTGAAGCCCAGAATTGAAATAGATTTTTCTTCTCCTACTTTCTCTACCAATTCAATTTCTACAAATATCCAATAAAATCTAGACCAACAAAATCTAATTCTTAGCAATTTCTAAATTGTGGATTTCGTATACATTAAGATGATATTAAATATGAATTGTTTATATATATATATATATATATATATATATATATATATATATATATATATATATATAGGAATGATAGGCATCCCCGTACTTTTTGTATCCCCATGCATCTCCATGTTCACATCCGTTAGATGTACTTTAAGTCATCTAATTTTAACCATTGGAAAATCAACGGTTAAGATTAGATGACTTAAAGCACCATCCAACGGTGTAAATAGAGGGAATGTTTGGGGATGCAAAAAGTGCAGAGATGCCTATCCCTCCTCACACACACACATATATATATATATATATATATATATATATATATATATATATATATATATATAAAGGGATATTACATCAAACTTATTGCATCAATTGTTGCACCAAACAATTTCAACCACACATTTATTTTTATCATGTGGTTATAAAGCATTCCATAAAGTTGTTGTCACGTCATCATGATATATAATATTTTTTATTTATTAAAAATATATTAAGGGAGATGCATGCGGTCCGAGTGGTCAGAAGATCGATTTCCGGTGGAAGAGTTCGCCACAATTACCTTCTTTCCAAATATATATCCCTATTTTTTACTTCACATGAAATGACCAAGAATTTGTGACATATTTCTCTCAAAACACACACTTTTTATTAGAATTAGAAAATTATTTCTATAGTTTTTTTTTCCTGGTATATAATATTTTTTATTTATTAAAAATATATTTTAGACATGAATCTCGAACGACCATCTACGCAAGAAGAAGAGGTTTGACCAGGATGTTAATAACCATGTGCATAGAATATTTGCAGTAAAGATATGTATGATAATTGAAGTAAAGGTACAAAGGAAAATGCCAAAAACAATTTTTCATATTCTTAATTAGAAAACAGCATGTTCTAAAAAAACCTCACCAAGATCTTGATCTAATGGTCCAACCATGTTGAGGAAATGGATACTTTTGCATCAAATGGCATTTTCTTTATTATATTTTGTGGTAATTATTATTAATTTATCCAAAGTATAATAATATTATCTCGGGATTTTAGTGTATGGTGTTTAATATCTTTGTCATTTCCAAGCCGATTTGTGTTACATAGCCGACAATCAATAATTAATATTTTTTCAAACAATGTTATGTGAACCACTAAAATTGAAATAAAAAAAAATCATACAAAATCTAAATTTATTAAAAAATTGTTCTTTTTCATTAACATTCTAATATCAAAGAACAATTTGAGCTAACTAGATATATCATTTTCGAATGGGACGTCCGTGCATGAAAACTCAACTGCTAGGACGTCGCACGGGGTCACGGACGGTCGAGGACCGACACCATTCTACCACGGGTATAAATGACAGCCGACCACGCGGCCGTCGTACGGCGCCGTAAGGACGTTGTAAGGACGTCGTGCGCATAGAACGGGTGGCTAGGCGGCATCGGTTGTTGTAGGCGTCGTGAAGACGTCGGGGACGCCTTCGGCATCGTGGACGAAGCGAGACTTTGAGTTGCTGGCATCAAAAGACGTCATGACCGTCTCGTTGAGCTCTAGAGCGCGCGTATTGCGCGAGATGTGTGTCTGAAACGATGATGACAAAGTCAGTGTGGACAAGATTTGTACGAAGAGTCCGAAATGATAAAACGATCGGCTAAAAATTATGTGCGAAAAATACACAATTTAACTAAGCCCGTACGTACTAAAAAAGAAAAGAAAAAAGAGAGGAATATATCATTTTCTAGAGAATTTCTTTTCCCAACATCTACCTTGCCTATACTCCCTTTCTCCAACAAAAAAGAAAGATTGTTGGGACATTGACCTGAATTAAGAATTGCAATATTCATATGATAAAAAAAAGGGGAGGGAGACGTATGATAGAAAGTTGGTCACAGAATGACGTGAGCACATATGTCAGAACAACTAGGAAAAAAGCATTTGTTATCTTAATTATTTCCTGGGCCCCACATATGAAATTAAAATGTACTAATCACAAATTAATAGGCCATAAAATCACAAACGAAATTCCTAGTCAGGGTTTGTTTTGTTTCATATTCATATGATATATGGGTTTGGATAATTAATTGGTCGAGCCATTTGATCCGATAGCAAATTGGTCGGATAATTAATTGGTAGACCCCGTGCTGGGCCTGGGGGACAGAAGCTCCTTACATGATCTCTCAATAATCCACTTGTTCAAAATGCTAACCCGCCTTAACTATGTTGTTAAGGTTAATATTTTTTTTCTTCAAATTTCAACTAAATAAACATATTGATCGCATTATGTCAATTAGATTTTTTTATTACATCCCACACACATACATGTCCTTACAGTTGGAGGACTCGAACCCTGCCGGCTACGCCTCCTCCACTATATCAAATTCTAACTATATATATACACTGCATTAAATGATTACAAAAATATTATTCTTTCATCTTAATTGTATATAGAGGTCCAACCATGTTGGGATTATTTTTCATATAATTCTAAATTCTATGCAAGACATCCATTTGGAATTTTTTTTTTTTTTTTTTTTTACTTACGAAGGATCCAATTATGGGTTATAGTTATCACATAATCACATCATCTTCAAATATTGGATCATCTGAACTAAATCTTTCCTTTTCTTAGATCACACCTAATTAATAGTGCAGTTTTGCATACATTTTCTTCTCAATATAAAATCTCTATGCGATGCTTCCACATGCTGAGCAGATACAATTACACTAGTATTTGTGTGTGAGATGTTAACAAGAAAAGAATAACTTTTAATTTCGGATGGATTAAATCCCAATATTCAACAATCCAGTGGACGAGAGCACTCTTTACAAGAAATAGTAGCACAACAAAACTATCGTTCAGAGAATTGCATCCACAATTTGAGTTGCAATGCTAGAAAGGAAGATTTCAGTTGAAGTCTTATGAGTGAGGCAGTATTAAAGTCTGTTACCTACAAATTGGTGCACACAAAAGAAATGTGTTTAACAATATATACCAATGAGCAAGGGCGGAGTCGAGACTTAGTTTACCTAAAAAAATTTATAAACAAAATGAATCTTGTGTCAATATCCATATCTAATTATGTCCATGCCGTACCATGTATGGCGAATGTAGAACCATATCCAACATGCTAAAAAAATGGTAACCATACTTTACCAGGTAGACTCTTTTAGGGCTCGTTTGGATCAAATTTTTGGATTCCTAGGAATAGATTTTCAATTCCTTTCCCATGGGAAAGGAATTCAACATTTCCATACCCATGTTTGGCTAGGTTGGAAATAGGTAGTTCAAAATTTAAAAAAATTTTATTTTCATGTTTGGTTCACACATGGATAGGAATCTTAATTTATTTAGTTTTACTTTAATACCCTTTCACTAATTTCATGATGATTCACATGTTTGGGATAGGAGTTAAAAATTTAAAAAATAAAGAGAGGGTATAATCGTCCAAATAAAATAGTCAAACATCATTCTTAGGAAAGCAAATCTATTCCCAAAGGGTAGCTTGGGAATAGGTTTCCCACATAACCCCCTCCTATTCCCTCCTCATTTCCAATCCTAAACATACCAAACATGGGTAAGGAATTCAAATCCCATTCCCAAGCCTCAAAAACTTGAACCAAACGCCCCCTTAGACATAAATTTAAACACTAAAAGCTTTTGGTATTATCTTTTACCGTCAACAGAGAATTTGCGATGTGGTAGAGCTCGCCGAGGGTGCAAAAGTTCGAACGGCGAAAAAATTACTTATACTGTTGCTATAGCTCCTCCTTCGACTGTCATTACAGTTCGACGAAGATGACACAGTCTCGATTATGATAGGAGTTCTCGATTGAAGAAAGCAGATGCGAGAGGAAAATGTGAGTTATAGAGAGAGGTTGAGTGAGATATTAGTGTTGGTACATGAGGGGAGATGGGGCACTCGATAGTTGGGTTCTGAGGAAGGAACAATTTGCAGGGTACTCTACCCCGGCCCAGAGGTGGCTCAGCCCTTGTCTGTGTTTAGAAAATTCCTAACCATTATTACAACAATAAATCATTTTTCATGTCAAAGTAATTTATAAGCCGACAATTTATAATAATAATGAGACAAAGAAAGAAAAAATTGGTAGGATGGGATGGGATGGGTGGCCAGTGGCTCTGCCCTTGCCGATGAGACATACAGATACAGGCTCAAAACATCATACCCCACTAATTTCAATTCTTTGGCAAATAAATCAATCAATCAATCTTACTATTTTCTAAGAAAATGCATAAAATTATCAATGGTTTCCATAATTGCATCAACAAGATATAAAAATCATATAGTATATCATTTAACCTGTTATAAACGACAATTCAACTGTGCCACTAATTGATTGAGGAAGAAAACTTCACGAATACTTCATCTCTTTCTTTTAGGAACATTAGAAATTCAGATTCTACTATACACCATACAATGGCCCCAACTTAAATTGAGGTAGTTTGCACGAGTAATTGAGAAGAAAGTCACCCCAGTAGGACTGCATCTCCCCTCTGAGTCTGGATATGGATTTTCATTTTGTTGTGGGTGGAAATTTGAAGCAAGTGTGTACAGAAAAACCCAGCAAATAACCTTTTGAAGAAAAACATATATATATATATATATATATATATATATATATATCAAAGCAACAACGCATACCTGAAATTAAAGCAGGGTCCACAGTTGACGAAGAAACAGAACCTAATTTCCTTTGTCCCTTCATCACAAACAAGCCTACCCCTACAATATAGTTAGCACATTGAAGGGATCGCCCAGTTTCTCTTACGGTCTCTGACGAAACATGATTGAAGTTTTGTGGAGATCCATTCTTAACATCTGAAGTGGCAAAAGTTGTAGAAGAACATAGAGCATTATAACATCGTATCTTGCATTATGAAATTTTGCACCGAATTTGCCTTTCTTTCCAGATCATAACCAACTGGTCTAGGATCCTGCCAGAAAGCACAAGTTTCATGTGTGAAGAAACATCTCGTGTATAATGCCTAATCGAGTAACTCAAATGTTAGGAAAATGACCATAAAAATTGTTAAAGAGGTAGGGCTTAGGGAGTGTGAGAGATTTACTATAGCTCGTGTAAGTGCAAAAGAGTATAAAGACTCAGTGGTTTCATCTTGATGCTACTGAACCAATGAAGACTGTTGCTCCATTGCTCACTTTAGAAGTATAAACACTAACTGAAGTTCGCAGTTGCAGTTTGAAAGATTCGGTGGCAATAATCAAGATCATTCTTACACGCTCTATTTAGGCTTTTCCTAAGCATGAAACATATACTGAAAATTGATAAACCAATGAATATAGTGTTCCATCCAGTTGAAGTACGAAGTACCCCTGTCGTGATTCTACTGTTCACTTGGGATTTCATAGTCACTTATAGAATGTCCTTTCTTCCTTAGCCCCATATATGTGAAGGTATATAGCAGCAAATCCACTTGCAATCCAGTTAATCAATGAATAAGCCCCATACATGTGAAGGTATATATCAGCAAACCCACTTGTAATCCAGTTAATCAATGAATAGTACAGGACACTGAACTTGCAAGGACAAATCAAGGTTTACAGTATCGGTATCGGAATCAGTATCGGACTATTCCTATGAGTATTGGTATCGGCGATATCGGTAGTATCGGCGGTTTCGGATCGGAGTATCGGATTTTTTGGTATCGAAAAACAAATAATTATTAATAAATTATTTACATTTAAAAACATATATTTTATACATTTAGGCATAATTTTAAGTATTTTCAGTGTTATTTCTTAAATGTTTTGAAATTAAATGAAATAATAGTCACCCTTACCGATTGGTTTACATAGAATAGATTGATTTTTCTTCTTTTACATACATTTACAACCTTATTATGCTTTAAACCCTTACTGATTTGTCTTTTTTGTTTAATTTTCTTTGCTAAATTTATCGGAAAAGAGACCCCCAATGTCGGGTATCGGTCAGTAACGGGTATCGGTCGGTATCGGATCGGGACATGTCAAACTGTATCGGTATCGGCCGTATCGGATCGGTATCGGCTGATACTTTAAACCATGGGACAAATTATTGTCTAGCATGCATTAATTTGCTCGAGTAAACATCTTACTTCAAGAACAGATAGAGAATTAGAATAGCCAAGCCATATCATTAAAATGGTGTCAAGTCCCTAAGTTATGACTCTGTGAACTTGACGTCAAAAACCCCATGTATATAGAAAAGTACCCAGCTTGTTCATACCCCAAATTATGTGCTTCTTCGATTTCTTCTTGACCAATGCCAGTTTGTGTGATACCCTCAAGGAATGTGTTTCTACTTTTTAGGTGTGTTTAGTAACTTTAGATAAAGAGATAATGATCTCACACAAATCTACACAAGTGCATATATTTTTAACGGGGTTCAGTTCATGTGTGTCTCGTACTCATTTACCTTATGGGAACCAATAAAAATATGACAATTTGGAAGTTATGACATCATAAGAGAACTTCATATTCAGTTGATGTAATAAATCATATTACTTGTCATGACTTGATTGATCTCGTTATGGAATCAATTTAGTGGTAAAAGTGTGAAACCCGCTTCCTGATTTTTAGACTAATTATTGGATATTTAGATTAATTAGGATTATTAGTTTAGTTTGGGGTTATTGTTATTATTATTGTTATTATTATTATTTAGTCGGATTTAGGAAAAATATTATTTTAAAATTATCATTGATTTTTGATTGCGGCTCCTGGTTTTTAGACTAATTATTGGATATTTAGATTAATTAGGATTATTAGTTTAGTTTGGGGTTATTGTTATTATTATTGTTATTATTATTATTTAGTCGGATTTAGGAAAAATATTATTTTAAAATTATCATTGATTTTTGATTGCGGCCCTGCCCCGATCCCGAGTCCGGACTCCGAACCCGAGTTCGAACCCGGTTCGATTTTCCGAAACCCGATCCCGATCCAATTCTTTATTTCCTTGGAAATCCTAGTTAATTTTCTATTATTATTTTCTTAAAAAAAAAAAAAGAAGAAGCTGACTAACTCCTAATTCCTATTTCCCATGACATGTTCCCATATTTTTCCCACGACTTTTTCTTCCCCACTACCACTTCTTTCTCCTGCTTTCCCTCCACACCACCCAACTCTCTCCCATAACCCTTCTCCACTCTTCCATATTTAACCAACCCACCCATTTCTTTCACTCATTCACTTTTTCCTTTCCTTTTCCCTCTGGAAAGCCCCGCTCCCCTCTCCCGAGCAAACCCCCTCCGAGCCAACTCCGGCGGCTTCCCTCGCTCCGGCAGCTCCCCTCGCCCGCGCCCCCTCTGCCCGCTCCGGTGCCGCTTCCCGGCCTCCCCCTGCCAGCCCGCGCCCACAGCGCACCCCCTCTCGGCCCCCTGTCCAGCGCCCCGGCCTCCTCCTCGGCGTTCGCCGCCGACCCCCAGCCGGCCCCGCTCCTCCCCGCTCTAGCGGCACGGCCGGCCCCTTTTCGGCCAGCAGCCCGCCGCCAGCGGCGACCCCGCTTCGCCCAGCGCCGCTCCCCGAGCGCTCCGGCAGCCCCCTCCTCTGTCCAGCGTGCCCCAGCGCCGGATCCCGACCCCGATCTCCCGTTCCGCGATTTTCCTTTGCTGTCCGCGAGCTCTGGATTTTTTCGATTTCGCGGAAACTTGATTTTATTCCAATTTTAACATCTGAGAGCTCTAGCCGAGCAACCCAAGGTATAATTTCGCTTCCCGTTTCCGTTTACGTAGTCGATGATGAGAATTGGTCCCCGATTCTTTCCCGGGAATTCGATTTTGGTGGACGTGGTAGTTTCGAATTTTCCGAAATCGTTCTGTGACGTTTTCTGTGGTTGGTTTGGATTTTCGAAATTTCGGGATTTCCGATTTTATTTCGGGTTTTCCGATTATGCTTAGGAAATGATTTCTGTGATTATATTTTCTATAAAAGTGTGTTTTCCCTGGTTTGGGATAAATATTTTTGGTGTTGTTGGCACATTTTTCCAGTATTGGGTTGTCCCAAATATAGAGGAAATGCTGCCCAATTTTCGTAAAACTTTATATATATAATTCAAAATCAGTTTTCGAAAATGTTTATTAAATGGATTTTTGGGCGACGACCGTACCGGTCAATGGGCCCTAGCGAAATGCAAACGAAACCAGCATTTCCGGACGTTGAGGCATTAGCTAAAAATAGTGACGATTGGACCAAGTCTGAGACTCATAAGATTTAATTCAATTTATTTATTAGTTTTGTTTTCAGTATTTACAATACGGGACATTTTTCAGAGCTAACTAATTTTCCTCTAATTTCATCTATGTAAAGTTTGTAAGGACATAAGTCCAGATTTCTATTTTTGTTAGTTGTGCCCCAGTATTGTGTAGTCTAAGTTTTTCATTTCTTTTCTGGATTGATTTTCATTTCTTTTCTGGGTTGATTTTCATTTCTTTTCTGGGTTGGTTTCCATATTTGGACACGTAAATTATAATTAGGATATTAATTATTTTGTATAAAATTAATAAAAAAATTTCCAAGTTAATTAAATGAATAAAATATTAGCAAGATAACAAGTTCATGTTTTATCACTAGAAGAAAACTAGTTTATATATATTACAAAAATACAAAGTTTTCCTAAGTTAAACTGTAATTGCTATTTTTTCCCAATTAACTGAATTAACCGGTTTAACAAACTAATTGACAACGCACGTAGCTTGCGACGTAAAGTGTTACAGTAGGTTAAATAAAAGAACTTAAAATCCGACTAGGACACTACTACTAGAGATTGTAACTAGCACACCTAGAATGACTACAATTTTGGTTCTGAGTCAAGGTTCTCAACTGTAGGATCTCGAAGACGAACCTGACATCCTCCTCGGAACCGACTTTACCAATCCAGTCATAAACAAAGGCAAGTTACGGTTATGTTTTCTTGTATTTTATTTAGTAATTGTCTAGCTGCATGTTTAAACCACATTGCTGCACGGAACCCTCTCCTAGGGTTCAGATATTGATTGATATTGATTGTGGGAATTGGGGGAATAGTGTAACGTTTATGGCCAATACCCCCCATATTGCAGGATTGTGCGAACTTACCCCTCTTACACACGGGGATAAGCCGTATCGCGTCGCTAGGACGCTATTGTATAATCCAAGCCGGTCATAGACGATTACACATTCAAATCACATTGTTTTTAATCGTAGAATTACTGGAAAATATTGTTTTAACTGTTTATCCTGCACTTTTCCATTATTACTTGAAATATGAGATACATATTCGTACTTGCTCCCTCCTGACTGGAGACCACATTTTTAGGTGACATTGAGGATGCTGAGCTATTATACAATAGCTACTATGACCCGGTGCTATATCCTGCGGTGTTACCAGAGTCCCCATTGGAGGACGCAGATCCCGGGGCTGGCGAGCCAGCCGTTTAGCTAGTTGTTGTATTTCCTTTCGATTTCTTTTGTTGAAGTTTGTAGACTTTGAATTGAGCATTTTAGTTCAGTACTTTCTTTTCCAGTTGTACTTTCAATTGTTTAATAAAAGTTTTAAAATTTTCGTATATTGAGTTGTGACATATGTATAGATGTTGTTGTGAATACCTGCATATAGAACAGCTTACTGCCGCCGTCTCACAACGGTGCAGGCTGGACATGATCCGGTTCGACCCAATAATTTGGGATCGGGTCGTGACATGTTTTTAGTGGTAGCCCATGCAGGTCCAATCAACAACTTAGGAGAACATATCTAGGAACAATTAGAACACTAGAACATTAATTTGTCACAACATAGGACCGAAATATATTATAAATAAATATTTTGTTTGTTATAGACTGGTAGGCTACCTTGCTTATGTTTTGCATCCTAAGTCTTATCCAGCATAGGTCGATTGTATGGTGGTCTATTTTACTATCTACTTTAGTTTCTAGATTTTATATATCTTTTAGTGTCCCTTGGCTTTCTGAGGTTATTTTCCTCCATATCCTTATCATACTCTAGCATCCATACTCTTTTGTTATTTATGGATTAGGATTAGATTCTTCCCAATCTCCTTCTTCAACAAACCTATTTCAAAATTTTCAATTAGTTGATCAAATCATATTTCTCTATCTTTATTTAGAATCTAGATCTATTTCACTATTTAGAGTTTCAAATTCTCCTTTAGCAAACTTGGTAAACTCTTACCTACCCGAAGTACTTCTACGAATAGCGTATCCAACTATTTGCCTTAATCTCATTTCTAATTGACTTTCTTGGAACGAATCCTGAACCAAATTCTTCTGAAACTATAAAGCCTCAAGGTTAATTATTACCAAAAGAATTGGTTCAGCCTAGTTAGTTCATGATTCCCCTGAAGAAGATATTTTTCAATATTGGTTGTTATCTCCTAGGTTATTCCAAATATTTTATTTTGTTGATTCCCTCCACTCAACTTGAAACCCTACTCTCTCTATGCAACTTCTTGATCAATTCAAGGCCTAGACAGCTTTTTAACTCAATGCTTGAGTATCGTGAAGCACGAACGGTCAGAGAATTGATTCCATCCTATTATTAAATTTTCTTTAGTCATTGAAAAACTTTTGAATTGTTGAACTATCCCCTGGTTGGTTTTGCTAAACCATTTTAACCTAGCTTCCTTAAATCAATAAGACATACTTCTTTTTTGTGTCCACCCAACTTACCCAGCACATTCTCAAACTTTCCTTGGATAAGAAATTATTTCTTCAAAAATAATTTTAGTAGATGTCAGTATTTTTAAGTGGTTTGTCAGGAATATTCTCATTGGCTTCTTCAACTCAACTCGAAGCTCTGGTGCTTCTATCTTATCTTGTGTCCAAGCCATAATTCAGTTAGACCAATTTCATGACTTCAAACCAATCTCTTAAATCTCATGAGATACTGGAACACATATTTATCCTGATAAATTTTCTTGATTCCAGAAGAACATACATCAACATCTTTTCCTATCATGACTAGAACTTTAGAACTCGTTGAATTTTTCGGAAACTCCTCTTGAAATTCTTATGGACAAAGTTGAGAAAATATTCCGTGACCTAATATGACTTCGCACATTTGCGTAGTAGTCATTCGTCTGAATTATAAAAACTGTGAGTATACTGCAGCCAGTTGCGCACTGGCGGGACATAGACTCTAAGTTGAAGTGATTCAGGTGTTGATATGTTTTTGGATATTATTGAGACTACGTCCTAAATGCATCAAATTTGTCTCCTACGTTGCTCAGCCATGAAATGGATAAAGTTGATAGATACTCGGAAAATTATTATTATTCAAGTTATGGAGCCAAAAATTCACTGCAGTCAGGTGCACTCTGGCGAGACATGAATTAGAGGCAAAATGACTTCGGATATGTATGGTTTCGGGTACTATTGGGACTATATCCCTGTTATAAATGTATCATGTTCGGCCTCTTATCACCATTGATAACTTTACAAGAATTGTCTTGATTCGTTTAAATTTTGGATTATTTGGAATCTTAGCGACTAGTTTAAATTTTCAGAAATCTTTTCTATAGGATTCATATGGGAATTACACTTGATTTTCTAGGACTGTTTTCCAACATTTTAGTACCATCAAATTATTCTGACTATTGTCGATTAGAGGATTTGCATTTCTACCGGTTGTCTCTATTTTCATAAACCTCTTATTACAAGCTTGAAGGAATAGATTTTCTATGAAATTCTACTTGATCTTCCTAGAACTTATTAGGACCATATCGATCTCTATTAGCTCAATCTCTTCCCTGGTTCAACTTTAGTGCGTTGCATATATTTTTGTTACATATTTTGGAAGCTATAGTTGTGGATAGCTTTATATATTAAATAGTTAATATACATGGATGACTATATGTATGTAGTGTATAGCTATATGCAGGAGAAACATAGGTTGTTACCCATCTCATTTTAAGGGCATCTTTGAGATCAATATTAGTTAGCTAAAGGGTAGAAAGGTAGAAGAATAACTCGGGTAAGCTAGTCTTGAGAGAGTGGCATATTTTAACTTGTGGCTTATTGGGTTAGAACCGTTAGTAGTGCTCACTAGTGCTTAAACCTCGTTCAAACAAATGAAGATTTTTGACGACTTTGAATTTTATAATTAAAGAAGAGTATGGAAGATAGAGAAAGACGTAGGTAGAGTTAGCGAGGAAAGTCTAAGATCTGGTAAGATTCTCCCATGGATGAAGTGAATTTGGATAATGTATAAACATGAGAATATGGGTATCAAGTAAAGGAATACTTGACGGAAATTAACTTTTTTTGATTAGATGACTACTGTACCCAGAAGGGACGAATATAACCATGGAAAGAAATATCACAAGAAATGGAATGATAGGTTCTAGAGAAGGAATAAGCAGTGAGAGATTGGGATAAGACTATTGGCATACAATTTTGGAAAGAAACAATTGTGTTTGCAATTTCTACCACATTGGAGACTCATATTAGTTATGACAAAAATAATTGAGATTTTGTGATATTTTGCTATTGTGTTTGGATGAGAACGATTGACATGTGCATGATTAAAGATTAAAAAAATTGATCAATAATTATAATTTGGTCAATTGATTTCAAGAATTGAAAATTCTCGAATATAGATCATGGATCAAATTTCTAAGGATTTACTATAACAAGTGAAGATTGTGACTTTGACGTAGTCAGTTTTGGAAGAATGAAAAGAATTTTTTTTTTTTATGATTTGATCGAGAGAAATACTTAAAATTTGAAATACATTTGGCATACGAGTTATATACAACGACGAATGGAAGTTTGATTTAGATGATGTATGATTCCAAATAGGTTTAGTTTTAATACCTTGGCGGCTGCCTTAGTTTTCTGTAGATACTTAGAGTTCAACTAGTTTAGCAAGCTAGAAATTGGATTTTTGCATGGGGTATTAATAAGATTGTTATTTTGTAAGTTATTTTTTCCGCATATCCTATCGTTGATCCTTGAAATAGTGATACGATATTTTTCTATCTCCTTTGGTTACCACTCAGTCCTCAATGGAACTATCTTATCCGATTACATTCTAATCATAGATATATTATTCTAATCATCCTCGATATCCTCCCATCATACAACTTGTTGAGTTCTCCTTAGTCATAAACATTCCATTTTGATCTAGAATTTTAGTCCCTTAACTCAGAAGATTTCATCATTCTCGCATTCTCAATAAATTGTTGACGTTCGTTTCTTTTTTGCCTTTGCTGTTTCACGAGACCTCACTTTCTCATATTTTTGAGCATGATTGTACCTAGATTTTTTTACTCGTGCCTAAAACGATTTTGATCACAACGACATTCCAATCCCATCTCAGATCATATCTAGATAATTCTGATCGTACTGATATTTTATCATTGTACCTAGCGATCATGCATAGAACCCGATCGTGCCTGATGATTTAATTCCATGTTTGATCAAGGTTAAATGATTTTTGATTGTACCCGGCCCTTATCTTTGAAATTTCGAGGACGAAATTTTCTAAGGAGAGAAGGTTGTGAAATCCGCTTTCTGGTTTTTAGACTAATTATTGGATATTTAGATTAATTAGGATTATTAGTTTAGTTTGGGGTTATTATTATTATTATTGTTATTATTATTGTTATTATTATTATTTAGTCGAATTTAGGAAAAATATTATTTTAAAATTATCATTGATTTTTGATTGCGGCCCTGCCCCGATCCCGAGTCCGGACTCCGAACCCGAGTTCGAACCCGGTTCGATTTCCCGAAACTCGATCCCGATCCAATTCTTTATTTCCTTGGAAATCCTAGTTAATTTTCTATTATTATTTTCTTTAAAAAAAAAGAAGCTGACTAACTCCTAATTCCTATTTCCCATGACCTGTTCCCATATTTTTCCCACGACTTTTTCTTCCCCACTACCACTTCTTTCTCCTGCTTTCCCTCCACACCACCCAACTCTCTCCCATAACCCTTCTCCACTCTTCCATATTTAACCAACCCACCCATTTCTTTCACTCATTCACTTTTTCCTTTCCTGTTCCCTCTGGAAAGCCCCGCTCCCCTCTCCCGAGCAAACCCCCTCCGAGCCAACTCCGGCGGCTTCCCTCGCTCCGGCAGCTCCCCTCGCCCGCGCCCCCCTCTGCCCGCTCCGGCGCCGCTCCCCGGCCTCCCCCTGCCGGCCCGCGCCCACAGCGCACCCCCTCTCGTCCCCCTGTCCAGCGCCCCGGCCTCCTCCTCGGCGTTCGCCGCCGACCCCCAGCCGGCCCCTCTCCTCCCCGCTCCAGCGGCACGGCCGGCCCCTTTTCGGCCAGCAGCCCGCCGCCAGCGGCGACCCAGCTTCGCCCAGCGCCGCTCCCCGAGCGCTCCGGCAGCCCCCTCCTCTGTCCAGCGTGCCCCCGCGCCGGATCCCGACCCCGATCTCCCGTTCCGCGATTTTCCATTGCTGTCCGCGAGCTCTGGATTTTCCCGATTCCGCGAAAACTTGGTTTTATTCCAATTTTAACATCTGAGAGCTCTAGCCGAGCAACCCAAGGTATAATTTCGCGTTCCCGTTTCCGTTTACGTAGTCGATGATGAGAATTGGTCCCCGATTCCTTCCCGGGAATTCGGTTTTGGTGGACGTGGTAGTTTCGAATTTTCCGAAATCGTTCTGTGACGTTTTCTGTGGTTGGTTTGGATTTTCGGAATTTCGGGATTTCCGATTTTATTTCGGGTTTTCCGATTATGCTTAGGAAATGATTTCTGTGATTATATTTTCTATAAAAGTGTGTTTTTCCTGGTTTGGGATAAATATTTTTGGTGTTGTTGGCACATTTTTCCAGTATTGGGTTGTCCCAAATATAGAGGAAATGATGCCCAATTTTCGTAAAACTTTATATATATAATTCAAAATCAGTTTTCGAAAATGTTTATTAAATGGATTTTTGGGCGACGACCGTACCGGTCAATGGGCCCTAGCGAAATGCAAACGAAACCGAAATTTCCGGACGTTGAGGCATTAGCTAAAAATAGTGACGATTGGACCAAGTCTGAGACTCATAAGATTTAATTCAATTTATTTATTAGTTTTGTTTTCAGTATTTAAAATACGGGACATTTTTCAGAGTTAACTAATTTTCCTTTAATTTCATTTATGTAAAGTTTGTAAGGACATAAGCCCAGATTTCTATTTTTGTTAGTTTTGCCCCTGTATTGTGTAGTCTAGGTTTTTCATTTCTTTTCTGGGTTGATTTTCATTTCTTTTCTGGGTTGGTTTCCATATTTGGACGCGTAAATTATAATTAGGATATTAATTATTTTGTATAAAATTAATAAAGATTTTTCCAAGTTAATTAAATGAATAAAATATTAGCAAGATAACAAGTTCATGTTTTATCACTAGAAGAAAACTAGTTTATATATATTACAAAAATACAAAGTTTTCCTAAGTTAAACTGTAATTGCTATTTTTTTCCCAATTAACTGAATTAACTGGTTTAACAAACTAATTGACAACGCACGTAGCTTGCGACGTAAAGCGTTACAGTAGGTTAAATAAAAGAACTTAAAATCCGACTAGGACACTACTACTAGAGATTGTAACTAGCACACCTAGAATGACTACAATTTTGGTTCTAAGTCAAGGTTCTCAACTGTAGGATCTCGGAGACGAACCTGACATCCTCCTCGGAACCGACTTAACCAATCCAGTCATAAACAAAGGCAAGTTACGGTTATGTTTTCTTGTATTTTATTTAGTAATTGTCTAGCTGCATGTTTAAACCACATTGCTACACGGAACCCTCTCCTAGGGTTCAGATATTGATTGATATTAATTGTGGGAATTGGGGGAATAGTGTAACGTTTATGGCCAATACCCCCCATATTGCAGGATTGTGCGAGCTTACCCCTCTTACACACGGGGATAAGCCGTATCGCGTCGCTAGGACACTATTGTATAACCCAAGCCGGTCATAGACGATTACACATTCAAATCGCATTGTTTTTAATCGTAGAATTACTGAAAAATATTGTTTCAACTGTTTAGCCTGCACTTTTCCATTATTACTTGAAATATGAGATACATATTCGTACTTGCTCCCTCCTGACTGGAGACCACATTTTTAGGTGACATTGAGGATGCTGAGCTATTATACAATAGCTACTATGACCCGGTGCTATATCCTGCGGTGTTACCAGAGTCCCCATTGGAGGACGCAGATCCCGGGGCTGGCGAGCCAGTCGTTTAGCTAGTTGTTGTATTTCCTTTCGATTTCTTTTGTTGAAGTTTGTAGACTTTGAATTGAGCATTTTATTTCAGTACTTTCTTTTCCAGTTGTACTTTCAATTGTTTAATAAAAGTTTTAAAATTTTCGTATATTGAGTTGTGACAAATGTATAGATGTTGTTGTGAATACCTGCATATAGAACAGCTTACTGCCGCCGTCTCACAACGGTGCAGGCTGGGCATGATCCGGTTCGACCCAATAATTTGGGATCGGGTCGTGACAAAAAGGTTCTACCAACTATTAGCTATTAGACCCTAAGTCTACCTAAGCCAAACACACGCTACATAGAACGTGTGATGAGTTCACCGGAAAGTAATAAGTTAGTGAGTAATGATTTGGATTTATCTGTATTCTTTTCACAGACAAGCAACTTCCCAATGACAATGTGGATGTAAAATAGAACTGAAATGGCATATTCATTTTCTCCTACCGGCTCAGGTACTAGGATTTGGAACAATACATGAGAGAGAAAACTATAATATCTTATTTCTAGCAATATCAAATGTAGCAAGACCTGACCTAGAGGCTAACCCTGTTTAGAAATTAGCTAGAGTTTGGACAGAGGAAGTAGGTTAGAATCATCCATATGGACTAAATTGAGCCTAACATGTAAGTGGTTGGGCCAAAAAGATAGGTAATTCTGCTATAACAAATTGTGTTCCTATCTATGAGAATATAATGAAAGAGCAATGACATACCCACAAAACCTTGATTGGTGTAGATCTATAGAACCATAACCTCATTATTGGCCAAAGCCAGGTTTGAACTTCACTTGCATACTTTGACTACACTTAGAATTATATCATACCACTATGTACCACTTATTATCTGATGCCCGAAAAATTCAAGTCTGATACCAATTTTAAGTATAATGAAAATCATTAGTGATTCCTGTTCATTTAATTTTAACCATTCGTCTAAGGAAATAGCTCAACCATCAGGAGACTGCTGACCAATTTAGCTCGACAGTAGCCTCTCTATAGAAATCCTTATATTACTGAGGCAATACATATATCCAAAGAGTACTGTGGCTTTACACTCACATTCAATAAGTAACTTACGTATCCCAGCAGTTCTTTAACTCCACAACAAAGAAACAGAAACATGAGTGAATATATTGAACTTAAAACACCACCACATATACCAATCAAACTAGATAGAAAATATAGGAAGGACTGTTATGCACTGCAATGGGGACAGCTTCCACTGAGTACATTGTGAAGGCCTTTACTTAGATTGGCCTTTCCCTTTCATCATTGCAATGTTCCATCGACGAACTGTAATTTGGTATGTAATGGTCAATTAACTAGAAAACATCAGATCTTACATATCTATCAAAACAAAATACAAACCTATTTGGACCTTTTCTCTTTCCAAGTAAACTTAAAGATCATTATTGCTTGGGACAGAATAGGAGTGTTCTACGAAATGAAAGTAAATGGTTCTTACACGTGAACAATATTGCCATGGTAATGAAATATTATTTTCATACTCTCAAGGAAAACTAAAAGCTCAGTAAGTCATGTACAACTTAGCTGAGGCGAAGGGACGAGAACTGATGCTAGACATTAGATAGATTATATGCTAAGATGCTAGATTGCATACGAACATACACTGATCAGGATACGGACAGCATACGGAATCGAATACGACATGTTAAAAAGTTTTAGGATATAGGTAAGGCATAAATACAGTTATATATATTCATCAAAACATAGCTATATATGTATGTTATACAATAGATCTTCATGAATATTTTATTACATGCATGTTTGGATAGTCACTAGGTTCAAAAAATTCTAGACAATCTGTGGTGGGCCTCATCCGACATGAGTTTCGAGGAAGCGACTTGTCTCATACGTGTCAGATGCGGATACGAAGACGGCATCCTAGAAAACACAGAAGTAGAAGAACATTATGATTTCATTCGGTTCCTTCTAAGTACACACTTTCTATGAACTTTTCATGGACGATTAAGTTAATTTACATTATTTTTCAAATCTCATAAACCAAACTCCTCCCTTTGTACACACATATATGACATTGTGATCAAAACATACATGGGACTAGTGTATTTTGGAGTGTCCGTGTTGTGTGAAATACGTGTGGGACATGGACACGGTAGCTATTATGGAGTGCAGCATAAGATGATTCTACAGAATTAAACAGAATTATGAAATTCCAGCAAATTCTTTTAACAATTCTTACGAAACATAGAATAAAAGACATCAGAGAAACCCTGATTTAGCAAAAACCTACCTAAACAACTATGAAATTCTAGAAATGTTAATAACATTCTCCTAAGTTTTGAACCCCAAAAACACCCTACTGTAGCAAAAATCTTGAAACCCTAGAATGGACAACAAGTAAGTTCTGGGAGCGAGGGACCGTACTGAAGCTCGAGTAAACAACTGGGGCCGAATCCAAGAATTCGGTGCTATCCTCCGCCAGCAGCTACGAATTATTCGGAGGAATTGTCGGCGAATTATTAGGATTCGAGGAAGAGGAAAGGAAGCATTCCATTCCAATCCGAGGCCTGCGGCTGCGGGTGAGGGGAGGAGATGGGCTCAACCCGGACGCGGACCCGGGAGTTTGGCTCCGATATCGGATGGGTACGGGTATATCCACTAATGATCAGGATCCGATGGAAGAGGATAAGGGCTGGGATGATTCTTCGACGGGCTCAAATCCGGTTTGGTTGAATATGGTTGTGGTGTACTGGTAACACCACCGTGCACTGAGGGTGAGGGCCAGGTTCGAACCCACCCTCCCACGGAGGTGGCTGGGTGGCGGTGGCCACGACCTCCAGGCCAAGGTCGGGTGGTGTCGTCCATCGGCTTTGGTTTTTAAAATAAAAAATAATAAAATAATAAAAAAGAAAAAAGATATGCCTAATTCTTGACTAATAAGTAATTAGGTGTTTATTGAAGGGGAGGGGGGGGGGGGGGGGGGGGGGGGGGGGGTGAGCGTTCGGTTTCAATCGAATTGAGTTAGTAACTGAAAAAGTCAAAATTCTAAAATTCAATACTGAAACTGAGCTGAAATTAGCCTTAACCGAAATCGAACTGAGGCGATTATCAATTTGGTTTATTCGGTTTGTTCATTTGGACTACTTTTATTGTCTAATGGGCTAAAGTTGAAATTATGGTTAAATTATAATGAAATTTTATAATTTTTATACATATGTTTGTTGTATTTAAAGTTTGGTCCAAAGTTGAACTAGCTTTTTAAGTTATCAAAGTTGGACTTTAAAACATATTAATAGAATGATTATTTTTAAAATATACAAAAATATATGTACATTTTTAATATTTTTAATCATAAAATATGCATAAAAATGAGGGTATTTAATAATTGTATAAGTCTTACTCAGTTTTCAGTTTTAGATTGAATCGAAAATCTAAAACTGAAAATGAATAAGAAATTTTAGTATTTTCAAAATCGAATTGAACAAAATCTCTTAATAGTTTCGTTTCGATTTTCGATCCAAAATCGAGTAATGCTCACCTTTAGTTTGCTGATCTCTAAGTAGAGGTGCAATCAGATGAGATTAGATCCTGATATTCTAATTTCGAATCGTCCTACAGGTCTGTAGTTTTTACTTGAGAGTCATATAAACTTTGAATTTGGTTTGGATAAAAGTCCTTTTTTTATATAGAAAGAGGCACAATGTCCACACACAACAAATATGGTTTATAAAAGCAAAATTAATTTTTGAAAACCATCTCATCTTATCTTATCTCATGTGTAAAGAAAATTTGATTTATGCAATAAATTCATGTCTCCCTCCCCACCCACTTAATCACCCTCTTGATCCTCATTGACATTTTTAACCTTAATTTGAATATATTTTCACAAACACCATTTTACTTTTATTATTTCAAAGGGATGGCGGTGGTGGTTATCTAGCTAAACCATGGCAACCTAGCCATGACCCACCCATCCTAGCTATGATGGATGAGTAGTAAACTCGTAAATACTTATGAATGTGAAATGATAGAAAGAATGGAAAGAAAGAAAAAGAAAAACAATGTACGAGAGGAAGCTTAAGAAAGAAGATGAGGAGACATGCCACCACCGGGGCCACCAACCTCCATTGTCGGAGGCCAGTCGGCCAACGGCAACCCTGACAGCATCGATAAAAGTAGCTTGAGGGAAGGGGAAAAAAAGAGAAGAGAGAGAGAGAGAGAGAGTTGAGAAAGGAAAGAAAAAGAAGGGAGAAAGAAACAGAAAGAGGAAATAAAAGAGGAAGCAGGAAGAAAAGAGTAGGAAGGAAGGGCAACAAGAAGAGGAAAATGATAAAGAATAAATGGGGTTTCTTCCTTGTTTATCAAATTAGGTAAGTCATTTTTTTATACTAAATCTATTTTTATAGGTCATGTTAGAACTTTTTATATTTATGAATATGTGATAGTCGTCAAATTATTATTTTTTGAATGTATGATAGCAATTGTTATTAGGGCTCTAATTAAAGGAAAATTTTATTTTTATTATTTTTAATTCCGACTTGCTCTATGACATTTCCGGGTTCCGAATAAGATAATTATATCATTTCAGTGGCGAGACACCGTCATTCGAAACTTAGTTGAAATTATGTTTTGATAGTCAAATAAGCATAACTATTATTATTTGATATCTCGCTTATATCGGGTACCTTCGAAGTGAGTTTCATGTCGTTCTGACTCAATTTTGAGATTTCATTAGGGTGATTTAGATGAATAATCTTTAGTTCAGCAAGTTTATATCTTGTTTGAGTTATATTGTATACCTTGGAATGGAAACTTAAGGTAGATAGGTCACAGTACCATAGTATCGATATTGTCACGTCCCGATCCAAGGTATACAATATAACTCAAACAAGGATCGGGACGTGACAATATCGATACCTTGGAATAGATACCTTGTTTGAGTTATATTGTATACCTTGGAATGGAAAATTCTATCTATTTGACTTCTTGGTTAGTATAATTGTCCTTATAGACTAACTAACCATAGTACCATAGTAAGTCACAGTACCATAGTATCGATATCTTATAGGTTTAATTTTGGTCGTGTCAGGCCAACATTCAAGCTCCTGACATAAAATGAATTTAGCATGTCCCTTAGTTTAGAAATACCAAATATGATATAATTGGGAATAGAAAACCTAATACAGTAATCTGATAGTAAATATTACAAGTGTTTAGGGGATTCTGGATCAAAAAATAGACTTCTTACCCCTTTTAGACACATTTAGATTAAGGCTTAATTATAACTTGATACCCCTCAACTATTCCATTTTTTAACTAGATATCCTACACTTTTTTACTCGACAACTTAATAACATCAACTATTTAATATTTTCAAGTTGATATCCAAAATTTTAAAAAAGATAAAATTACCCATGTCTTCCCTACCCCTTCCCTCTCCCCTCCTCTCTCTGCTATCCCCTCCCACCACTACCCTACCCCCGCTCCCACTGGCCCACCCCCACCGACATTGTCACGTCCCGATCCGAAAAATCGCTCGTCCTCGCATCGATTTATCCGAATCATTCGTCCTTGCTGGGACGTTATGTCGTACGAGTCTAGAGTTGCACTCGTACAAGACAAGATGACAAGTTCTCAAATGGTTATCTCGATTGATTATTAGCAGCGGAAGAAGACATAGTTATAATTGAGTTTTATAGAGTATATGAAACAAATCTTTTTATTCGATAAGCAGCTCAACATTACAAAGTCTTTCAATAGCCCAAACGAATCATGCTAGATTGGCTTACAACACTCAAGTTCTATCTTGTATTAGACTTATTATATGGAACATCCAGACTCCAGACTCGTACGATTCATGCTAGATTGGCTTACAACACTCGAATTGCTCGTCATCGTATCGATTTATCTGAATCGTTCATCCTCGCTGGGGCATGATTCCTTGTGTGAGTGCAACTCCAGACTCGTACGACATCACGCCCAAGCGAGGATGAATGATTCGGATAAATCGATGTGAGGACGAGCGATTTTCGGGTTGGGGCATGACAAATATCAGAGCGACAAAGCGGAAAGCGTGGTGGGCCCATAACCCACATGTCCTAGGATCGACACCTTGCTCTGATTCCAATTTGTCATGCCCCATCCCGAAAAATTACTCGTCCTCGCATCGATTTATCCGAATCGTTCGTCCTCGCTGGGATGTGATATCGTACGAATCTGGAGTTGCACTCGTATAAGGGAAGATGACAAGTTCTCAAATTATTATCTCGATTGATTATTAGCAGCGGAAGAAGACAGAGTCATAATTGAGTTTCACAGAGTATAAGAAATAGTTCTTTTTATTTGATAAGCAACACAATATTACAAAGGCTTTCAATAGCCCAAATGATTTAATCATGCCAGGTTGGTTTACAACACTCAAGTTCTCTCTTGTCCACAAAGAATTTTATCGTTCCATACATCATGTATTCTATATCTCGGTCGCATCAATCATATGGCAAGTCCGAGCGTCAATATGGTCTCTCGCCTCAAAACGCTATGGCATTCCATGCCTCAGCGCGTTCAAGCGAAGCTTCGTTGTGAGCAGACGATTCTGTGAACCTACAAGCAATATAGTAGGAGATCAGTACTAATCTCTCGCATACTAATCAGAGACCACTTTACTAAACCGACATTAAGTAGATATATTGAATCATGCAGCATAACTTATTATCTTTCTCTATTTGCCTTAGGATCAATTTTACGGCATATTCGAAAGCAGTAAAGCATGTTATCATGGCAAGCATGTTATGTTTGATTTATGTAAGCAAAATGACAGGCAATATATAGCACTCGCTTGTTTGTTTTGTGGCGCGACTTCTTACCAACATCGAACGCACTCACCTTTGCACCGATGCAAGATGAATATGCCTACCATCCTTCCCTTTCATGTTATAAGTGATCATATGCTGGGTCTCTGTGTGCCTATATTTTCAGCCCATCGTTCTTTAACTATATGAAGGTCCATGGCGTCTCTGTGCCAGAAGGACTATATTCTTCTCTCAAATTTGGGTAGCCCGGTGCCTCCCGTATTGGGTTGCTATCCCAATAACCGGAGAACATACCGCTGCTTACCATCATTGTGACTTTCATATCAGTAACCAGTCGCTAATCGTCTTATAGATGTGCGCCCACAAGATTAACCATCCCTTCTAGGCCGAACGGTCATATTGCCCCGGCCAATAACTCGTTCGAGGAAAATCACTCAACCCGCGCACGGGCTATATACTCAAGTCCATTCGACCATGCAACGCGCGTCTTACTCAAACAACCAAACATAGTCTTGAGTCTGAAACTCAGACTTCACATCGTCTCGTATTTCTCTTTCTTTCTCTTTCTATGTTCTCACTCTTTCTTTTTATGTTCTCACATTCTTTGTACGATTTTATTCTTTATTTTAATGTTCTATGCCACCATGTCCCAATTCAATGTTCGTCAAAAGAACGACCCGAAGGTCCCGAACAATCCGAGGCACCATGCCACATTCGACAGTTCCGTCAAATTCATGCCATAACTGTTCTCTTCGTAATGAAGCCATATTTTATAAGTCTCATGCACATGCGCACGCTTAGACACAAGTATTCTTTATCCTTCGAGTTGTGTATTCGATGCACGTCTCGATATTGCATTTCCATATTCTATGCCTTAGTGTTCAATGTTCTATGGCTCGTGCACTAGAGCACTCGTCTCAATAGTCTTTCAATGTGCTAGCCTTCTAACTCGTGCTCGAAGGCGCGAATGACTCGTGCATGGAGGCACTCGCCGATACAATTATCCCATGTTCTTTTGGCTTACGCACCTAAGCGCTCGCCGTTGTGATATTTCGATGTTCAATAGCGACTCGTGCATTTTATGCATGTTGTTGGTGCTTTCTTTACATGGAGAGAGCTTGTTCTCAACATGCCTTGTAAAATTATAGTCCCACATCGGAAATGTACCATGAGTTATCTCAACATATATACTTGATTGTGTTGTTGAGAGATGCACATGGGATGGTGACCCTAAGGAGGGAACCATGTGGGTGATTTTACTAGGAGGTAAGAATAAGGCTCCAAGGATTAAGCATTAATGCTTTTGTCATTCTCTTGGATTAATTCCACTTGGAGCTAAGCCCCAACGGGGCTTAGCGACTCGGACTCGGACTCGGACTCGGACTCGGACTCAGACTCAGACTCAGACTCAGACTCAGACTCAGACTCGGGCTCGGGCTCATGAGGCGTAATGTGGCATTTTGTTGGCGCACTTTGCACTTAGCACGTCAGCAGTCATGCGGTCTTTATGCGGCTCATATGCGGCCTCATGCGGCACATGCGGTCCATGCGGCACATGTAGCACATGCGGCACATGCGGTCCATGCGGCTCATGCGGTCCATACGGCCATTAGGCTCATGCGGCCAGGCTGCTGCTGCTGCCGCATGGAGGGATCCGCTGACTGTGCAGATTACAAATCAGTTATGGAAAGGCTGAATCAATGCGATTAAATCAGATCCTATCTTTGTGGAATTTGAATTAATTCAGATCCTATCTTTGTGGGATTTGAATTAATTTCGTGGGATTTGAATTAAATCTCGTTGCTATCTTTTGGAATTTGATTCAATCTTTTCATAACTGAAGAGGCGGTTAGGGTTTCCACCCTCTCTCTATAAATACTCTCTTCTGGCCTCCTTTGTGACTACTACGAAAATTACAAGTTAGAAAAGGAGAAAGAGAGAGAGAGTTGATGTCGTCATTGCAAGTCCATCCGAGGAGTCTGAACAGAGGTGACTTCGAGCGTTCCACAAGTTCTTCAACTTGCTGGTTCCTGGAAGCAGATCGTGTGGGGCGAATCTTGCTTTGAGCAACGGTATTTTGACACTCCAGCATTGTTCTTCTTCTCATCTCTCTCTAGTTTTATTGTAACTCGTTCTGTCCCAATTGCAACACGTTTGCAAGGAAGAACGAGAGATCTTCTCTTCTCTTTTTCCCTCCTACAGATTGTAATTTGGCTATTTGATTTATTGTACCATCATAGATCTTGAGTTTGATCACTGCAAAGTTTTTGTGTGACATCTCAGATCTCGATTGTATTTGTTTTTCATCTTTGATCAAGCCCCGGGACTAACAATCTCAAAGCAAGATCCGTATAGATGGAAAACATTAATGCTTCGCTCCTCCAATCGGACTTCTGCAAGTTGGAAAAGTTCGATGGAGAGCACTATCAAGTCTGGAAGAGAAAGGTGTACCTAACTCTTCAACTGAAAGACGTTGATCATGTTCTGTTGGAGGAAGAACCCTCTGTTCCAGACACTGGATCTACTGCCGCCATCAACGCGGCTACCAAACTCCAGGCTAAGTGGAGAAGGGAAAATAGCATCTGCAGGCTTCTCATCCTGAATGCTATGGAGGACTCCCTGGCAGAATCCTACTCAAAGAAGGAACTTGCCAGAGACATATGGGAGTCTGTGGAAAATCTGTATGAAGAAGATAAGAACAGGAGCAAAATGTTTGTGGTTGAAAAATATCACAAATTGCTCTTTGAGGACGAAAAGTCCATGCTGCCACAGGTGAAGGAATTTCTGAAGCTGCATCAGAAACTGGAAGACGAAGAGATGCCCCTTCCCGACAAGTTTGTCGTCGGAGGGATCGTCTCAAAACTTCCTGCTGGATGGAGTACCTTCTATGCAAGGATGCACAGAAAGAAGCTAGACATTAGCTTGGGAGATCTACTTCAAGAGATCCATGTTGAGGACGAGATGCGTTCTCAACAGAAGGTGGACACTCTGTCCAAACAGTTGGCTAAAGCCAATCTTGTGCAGACGAGAGATTCCAAAGGGAAGCAGGCGGCTTCTCATCCCAAGAAGAAGGACTTCGCTAATCTAAAGTGAAGGGTCATTCTTTCAAGCAACAGAAGACTAAGTCCCACGTGACTTGTTACAATTGTGGCAAGAAAGGCCACTACAAGAGTGAATGCAGATCTAAGTCTAAACAATCAGAGAAAGGTAAGCCTAATAAGGTTTCATTGGTTTCTAACGTTGTTGCTATGATCGGACAGGTCACAACTGTGGGGGTTGACTCTGACTGGTGGATAGACACTGGAGCGACTTGCCATGTCTGTTCAGGCAAGGAATGGTTCGTCACGTACCAGCCGATATCTGAGAAGGTTGTCATGGCGAACCAGGCCCAAGCTGAAGTTCTGGAGATCGGGACCGTGGAACTGAAACTCACTTCTGGGAACACTCTGACGCTTCAAGGTGTGAAGCATGTTCCGACGATTGCCAAGAACCTGATCTCTGGGAGCCTGCTCTGCAACGCAGGCTTGAGGATGGACATCAATGCTGGTCAGATGGTGATGTCCAAGAAATGAACATACTTCGGGAAGGCTTATCAAACCGAAGGCATGTTTAAAATTCAGCTTGTTAACCAGTTTGAAGACATTAATGCAGTTATATTTTCTGATTATTCTCTTGAGTTGTGGCATAATAGACTAGGACATGTTCATTGTAAAAGAATTAACAAAATGTCTAGTCTAGGACTTATCTCCAAATGTGGGGGTAAGGTGGAGAAGTGTGAGGTGTGTGCTCAGACGAAGATCACAAGGAAACCCTTTCATCGGGTCAATCGAAGCACAGATCTTCTGGAGTTGGTGCACTCCGATATCTGTGACTTCAAACATTTCTCCACGAAGGCCGGGATGAAGTATTTCATAACCTTCATCGACGACTTCTCAAAATACGCGTTCGTCTACTTGCTCAAGTCTAAAGACAAAGCCTTCGAGAAGTTCAGAGAGTTCAGGGCCGAAGCTGAACGGCAGACTGGATAACAACTCAAGAGGTTAGGAGTGATCGAGGTGGGGAGTACAGGTCTCATAAATTCGCATCGTTCTGCAGAGAACATGGAATCATATGTGAGACTACTGCTCCATATTCTCCTCAATCTAACGGAGTAGCGGAGAGGAAGAACAGAACGTTAACAGAAATGATAAACTCTATGCTGCTAACCGCGGGTCTTCCTAAATGCTACTGGGGAGAAGCTGTATTGACGGCCACTTTTATTCTAAATAGAGTGCCACATGCAACTTCGGACGTAACTCCTCATGAACTCTGGTTCAAAGTCAGACCTAACTTGAATGTCATTCAAGTGTGGGGGTGTCTGGCGTATGTGAAACTCCCAGATCTGAAGATTCAGAAGCTAGGGACAAGGACTACGAAGGCGATCTTCTTGGGGTATGTCGAGAAGAGTGATGCTCGGAGATTTCTTGATATTGAGTCAAATCATATCATCGAATCTCGTGATGCTGAATACTTTGAAGACAAGTTTGCAAAAGACAAAAACATTGTTCTTTCGGACATTCCGGAAAATGATGGAGGTGCAAATGAGACTGAAATCTCATATGAGCCAGTAGTCCAAGAAGAAGCTGTTGTTGAGAAAATAACTTCTGTACCAGAACTCGCAGAGCCGTCAGCTAAGCGAGCGAGGAGACCGAAAGACTTCGGAGATGACTTTGTCACCTATCATGTGGAAGCAGATCCGCTTACCTATGATGAGGCGATGAAGACCAGAGATGCTATCTTCTGGAAGGAGGCAGTGAATGACGAGTTTGACTCTATCACCTCCAATAACACATGGGTGTTGGTAGATCTACCTGAAGGAGAAAAGTCCATCGGATGTAAATGGATCTTCAAGAAGAAGATGAAGGCAGATGGAACTATTGACAAGTTCAAGGCCAGGCTGGTAGCCAAGGGATTTTCTCAGAAACAGGGGATAGACTACTTTGACACGTACGCTCCAGTAGCCCGGATGACCACCATCAGGATGTTAATCGCTCTAGCAGCTATACATAAGTTGGTGATACATCAGATGGATGTAAAGACCACATTCCTGAATGGGGAGCTGACCGAAGAGATTTACATGCAACAACCAGATGGATTTGTCGTCAAAGGTCTTGAAGACAAAGTCTGCAAGTTGGTGAAATCATTGTATGGTTTGAAGCAAGCTCCCAAGATGTGGCATGAGAAGTTTGACAAAGTTATTAAGTCAAACGGCTACAGAGTCAGCGAGACGGACAAATGTGTTTACACAAAGTTTGCTGATGGAAGAGGAGTCATCGTTTGTCTGTACGTGGACGACATGCTAATCCTAGGTACGGATATAGGCTGTGTCACAGAGATAAAGAAGTTCCTCTCAACCAAGTTCAGTATGAAGGACTTAGGGGATACAGATGTCATCTTGGGCATAAAGATCATCCGGACAGACACTGGAGTAGCGCTGTCACAATCTCACTACATTGAGAAGATGCTCACACGCTATGGGTATAAGGATCTTCCAGGGATCGATACGCCATACAGGTGTGATCAGAAGCTGAAGCCAAATTCAAGGGAAAGCGTCAGGCAGCTGGAGTATTCTAGCGTTATCGGAAGTTTGATGTACGCAACCACTGCCACAAGGCCTGACATAGATTTCACCGTGGGAATGCTTAGTCGATTCACAAGCAACCCAGGGGTTGAGCACTGAAAAGCTGTGAAGCGGTTGATGAGATATCTCAAGAAAACTCAGACATATGTACTGCACTACAACGGGTATCCGACAGTAGTGGAAGGCTTCGGTGATGCTAGCTGGTGTTCAGAGGTGGAAAGCGAGAGATCCACAGGTGGATATGTCTTTTCCTTGGGTGGAGCTGCTATATCGTGGAAGTCGAAGAAGCAGACTATACTCTCTCGTTCCTCCATGGAATCTGAATTCTATGCACTTGAAACTGCAGCAGATGAAGCAGAATGGCTTCGGGAGCTCATGTATGATCTTCCAGTGGTTGGGGCTTAGATACCGGCGATACCGATATACTGTGAAAACCAGACGACTGCGGCGGTGGCATCAAATGACCTCTTCAACGGGAAGAAGAGGACTGTGCGGTTAAAGCACAGGGCAGTACACGATCTTATCAAAAGAGGTATAATTGCAGTGGTTGATGTTTGGAGTCAGGAGAACCTGGCAGATCCGTTCACAAAGGGCCTCAAGCGCCAGTTGGTCGATGACACAGCTTGTAAAATGGGCTTGAAGGCATTCTGATAGTGTGTCTTTGTAATCCTACCATAAAGTTTTATGCTATTAGTTCAAAGAGAAATCTACTAGGCATCTAACTTTTGGTTCAAAGGAGGATCACTGACTGGAAAACTATCAGGTAACAGTGGGTACTTGTTCTCTGGAACATGGAAGGGATACGGACCCATAACCACTGTTGTCTACTATGTATTTTTCTGCGGAAAAACAGATCCTGTGGAAGGTTGGCTTAAACACCTTAATGAGTTCTCAGGCAGAGTGAATGCCTGGTGTGCTTTACAGGAAGCACGGTAGAGCAGCACTACAAGGAGTGAATCTCCATGCTACAGTGGGGTGACTCCACCATGAGGTTTCCAGGTAGGGGTAATACCTCGGCTTTGTAAGCCAAGTCACAGCGGCGTAGCACCGCAAATAGGCAGGTAACCTAATACTGTATGACGTAATTAAAGAGTTGTAGACAGCACTACAAAGGGGAGGATGGCCCCATGTTACAGTGGCACGACACCACGATGAGGTACCCAGGTAGGGGTAAAGCCTCGGCATTGCAAGCCATGTCGTTGCGGCGTAACACCGCAAGGAAGCCTTAGGCTTCATGCTGGGTAGTTTGGCACTACAAAGAGGCTTGTGACCTCATGCTACAGTAGTATGACACTACGATGAGGTTCCCAGGTAGGGATAATGCCTCGGCTTCAGGCCATGTCATAGCGGCGTAGCACCGCAAGGAAGCGCAAGGCTTCATGTCATATCTCTTTAATAAAGAACTCACCTATAGTGTATGGAAAGAGATATCAGGCCGTCTCTTGAGGGTAAACTTGTAGACGCCCAAAATTATACACTGAAACCAGGCTGGCACAGGGCCTTTAATGTGCAGCCAGAAGCACACGTAACTACACTTTGTGAGTGAGAAGAATTACAATTGTGGTGCAGAATTCAAGGCGTAGTCCATTCTTGTATCACATTGTTATTTAACCCATGCGAGAAGATTCAAGTCATCAGCAACATCTATCCTAATGCAAAATGGACAGTTACTGTGGGGAACGCTCAACCCTGGACACATATATATGTTGTGATATGTGGGGGATTGTTGGTGCTTTCTTTACATGGAGAGAGCTTGCTCTCAATATGCCTTGTAAAATTATAGTCCCACATCGGAAATGCACCATGAGTTATCTCAACATATATACTTGGTTGTGTTGTTGAGAGATGCACATGAGGTGGTGACCCTAAGGAGGAAACCATGTGGGTGATTTTACTAGGAGGTAAGAATAAGGCTCCAAGGATTAAGCATTAATGCTTTTGTCATTCTCTTAGATTAATTCCACTTGGAGCTAAGCCCCAACGGGGCTTAGCGACTCGGACTCGGACTCGGACTCGGACTCGGGCTCATGGGCTCATGAGGCGTAATGTGGCGTTTTGTTGGCGCACTTTGCAACGTCAGCAGTCATACGATCTTTATGCGGCTCATATGCGGCCATGCGGTCTTATGCGGCATGCAGCTCATATGCGGCCTCATGCGGCTCATGCGGCACATGCGGTCCATGCGGTCCATGCGGCTCATGCGGCACATACGGTCCATGCGGTCCATGCGGCTCATGCGGTCCATGCGGCTCATGCGGTCCATGCGGCCATTAGGCTCATGCGACCAGGCTGCTGCTGCTGCCGCATGGAGGGATCCGCTGACTGTGCAGATTACAAATCAGTTATGGAAAGGCTGAATCAATGCGATTAAATCAGGTCCTATCTTTGTGGGATTTGAATTAATTCAGATCCTATCTTTGTGGGATTTGAATTAATTTCGTAGGATTTAAATTAAATCTCGTTGCTATCTTTTGGGATTTGATTCAATCTTTCCATAACTGAAGAGGCGGTTAGGGTTTCCACCCTCTCTCTATAAATACTCTCTTCTGGCCTCCTTTGTGACTACTACAAAAATTACAAGTTAGAAAAGGAGAAAGAGAGAGAGAGAGTTGCTGCCGCCATTGCAAGTCCATCCGAGGAGTCTGAACAGAGGTGACTTCGAGCGTTCCACAAGTTCTTCAACTTGATGGTTCCTGGAAGCAGATCGTGTGGGGCGAATCTTGCTTTGAGCAACGGTGTTTTGACACCCCAGCATTGTTCTTCTTCTCATCTCTCTCTAGTTTTATTGTAACTCGTTCTGTCCCAATTGCAATACGTTTGCAAGGAAGAACGAGAGATCTTCTCTTCTCTTTTTCCCTCTTACAGATTGTAATTTGGCTATTTGATTTATTGTACCATCGTAGATCTTGAGTTTGATCACTGCAAAGTTTTTGTGTGACATCTCAGATCTCGATTGCATTTGTTTTTCATCTTTGATCAAGCCCCGGGACTAACACATGTTTTATTTCAATTGTTCTATCTAGTGTTTGATATGCACTACGATTTCTCTTTATCGAGCCACGCCCGTGGACTTGATAGGTCAACTAGCATACAACAATACATTTTACTTAGGCATAAAGGAGTACGAAAGAAGGATCAAAGTCCTCCTACCTTAAGCTGATACGCCTTGTCATTTCGTCAAGCCGATGCGATTCGATTTCATAACTTTGTTGTACGGCCAACTCTTCTGACTTAGCCGTTCGAGCACTTCATGCTTCGTTGAATTATTCGACTGATTTGGCCTACTGTGCCCATATCTCAATCCGTTGCGAGATGGTGATTTGGTTTTGCAAACTCCACTGCAAACGAGGCAAAAATGTCGACCTCTTATATTTCAACGTAAAAGCATAGCCTGCACACGAAACCAACTAAAATCAATATTCGTTTGAATCAGACTTGTGCATTGCATCGATTCGAATTCTTAGAATCTTCGAGCCGATTCAATACTTTCTGTCGGGCTAACTTAACATTTTGCATCAATCCGACTCGATGCATTTCTTGGGTCAACGTAACGCTTGTATCGATTCACATCGATACTTCTTCGGGTCAACGCAACTCTTCGAGTCAATAACTCAGCATAATGTACCGTACGGAGTGGGGCATTACAGACAACCTACCCTCTCCTCTTTTGGCTTCCCCCACCTTGCTGCCCCGACCCCGCTCCCCCACCCCCTCTCTCTCTCTGAACGTGCGCAGCCGGCGTCGATGGCACCGCGGAGAGAAAGGGGGCGGACGATACTGCAGCCGGAGGTGGGGAAGCGGGGGCGAGGTAGCAAGGGGGTCGGGGTCGGTGGGGGCAGCCAGGGGGTGTTTTTTTTTTGGGGGGGGGGCTTTGGGAGAGGAGTGGTAGTTTCATGTTTTACCTAGGGATATTTTGGTCCTAATTTTTTTCAGTGTATTAAATTGTTACAAAAAAATATTTAGGGTATCAAGTTGAAAAATTGGCATAGTTGAGGGTATCAAATTATAATTAAGCCTTAAAATAAATTAAAAAGCAGCTTATATCTAGCTTAGGCGATGTTAAATTAATAAAGTTAAGCACATAAAATCTATTGCCTCAGTCTTGTATCAATTAGTATCATTGTGTAGGGTGCATAAGATCCAAAATTGGAATTTTGGGTTATTTCAGGCTCATTAAATTAAAATTTCAGCATATATCCTATTGCAAAAGTATCGTGTCGACCATTATTCGAAAATCTTAGACAAGTATGGGCCCTATAAGATAGTTTAAGTCAATTTGAAATGGGACCTAAAATTTGGCTAATCGAGTAAACTGAATTAATTTAATTGGAAATCAGATTTAGTTTTATTATACATTTTAATTTTGCAAAGTAACTTCCATTTGAAATATAATACTTACTATTTAACGGTTCGGTCATTACCGAACCCAAAAAAAGACCATTTTGGTTCAATTTGGACATTTTGTTTAAAATCAGAACTTAGTGTAATTTGAATAGCTAATATGTGAATTATAGACTTATGCTAGGCTTAGCTCTTTAACTAAAGATAGTCATATCTTCTACAATATAAAGAGGCTTCAAAACGGCTCAAAAGTGAGCTGTCTAAGTCGTGTAAATATTATCAACGATTTAAATAAATTAAAAAATAATAATAAATAACTACCTAAATACTCCACTAATTATTTAAAAAAATGTAACTAAGTATTTAACTATCTAATAAGATATATTTACAACTAAATAGTCTAACTCAAGTGGTTAGGGTAATAGATTTTTTTCTTGGTTGCTTGAGTTCAAATATTAAGTTTGATAATTTTTATAATAATTTTTGGGGCATAATTTAAACCCTTGAACCACATTTTTGCTAATACTTATTTATTTATTTTCTCTAGAGTACTAGATGAATTATGGAATTACGTGTAATCTTTCACCCAAACAGATTAGGGAAATAGAGTTCTTTGTAAAATTGGTTTCTCTAGGGTTTTATGCATATTTTTGGTTTTCAAATTTAAAGAGTCGTTTGCCATTCTTAGCTTCTGTAATTGAGGCTAATTTCAAACGTAGAGGCTCACCTCATTTCAAACCTTGATGATAAACCATAGGAAATTTTAAATCCAAACTCCTCTATCTACTCTTCCTTTGATCAAATCTGGAACCATATCTATATATAGGAGAGATGGCAGCCGACTCCAAATTTCTTTATGAACCCTAAGAATATACCCATCCTTGCGAGCTCGGTGGACTCTTCATCTCAAGGCTGCCTCCACGTCTGCAACTTACAAGAGCTCTTCGAGAGGTAAGAGTCTAAACCTCTTTCCTTTGTAGTAGACCACACCACCTACTTGTTGATTATCCTAAGAAGAACTAGGTATAGGAAGAGCTAAGTGCAGACATGCATTATTAGGAAGTGGTGTCCCCTGTACTCATTGAAAACATGTAGAGGCTTCATAGATGGTTGATTCATGGGTTTGGAGGGTTGTTTGTGCGTCAGGCAGAGGTGACTCCAATAATAATCAGAACAAGAGAGTCTAACAGTCGTTCATAAACCCAGCAATAAAAGCTTGTGATTCTAATAAAAACCAATGATACAAACGTGCCTAGCAATAAAGGGGTTGTGCAGTCGAGTAATAGGAGTCCCCTGTACTCATAGAGTATTAGACCCAAGTAGACTTGTATGCCACTTGAGAGGGTAGAGGGTACACAGAGTCAGACCCTACTAACAAGGGTGAGTATCATATAAGATATAGAAGTCTTAGGGGTACAACCTATTACCAGTAAGCTAACAAGTAGCCAGGTGCTTATTAATATTTTGCTACCTCAAATAGATATTCATCTTGATCTGACACCTAGTCCAGGTACAAGGAAACCTACACTTCTTGTACCAGTGCACTTGCACTCATGCTACACTTTTAGGTACTGGTGCCTTACATTGGTTTGCCTTTGGGTGTCATAGTTGATGCAATAATAGAGTTCATGCTCTGAGCCTATAGAGTATCAGAAATTTAGAGAAGTTAAAACTAGTATAGCAAGTCAGCTGGGGTCAGACTCTACACGGTATCAGAGTGATACCTTAATATATCAATGCCACAAAGGTATCAACAGAGGGTACACCACTGCCATACCAAGATTATCCTACGGTTGGTCATCCATGTCTAACAAATAAGTAAAGGACAAGAGAAGGTAGGTTGTAGCAGATCCCTCTTTATTAGTACCATGTACACGTTTCTCTAAAGTATAGGATTACACTTGATACCTGTGAACAGATATTTGAACACCTCAGTCACAGAGGTCAGATACCAAGTGCCCTACATCTGATACTTAGTGTAAGGACCCTTGGTACTTGATTGTTCGACTTAAACTGCCTTATATCAGTCTTCACTCTTTGTTATGCATCCTACATCAGTTGCATCTATAGGTATTGGGAAGTGCAGTACATGAGTAGGGTCCTGTAGGCATACCTATAGGACCAAGGAAGCAGAGATACATCAAGTCCTCATCTCTGATGGAACCTTTTCTTTGTTACCCATTAGATATTGATATATGAACTTTCTTGTAACCCATTAGATACTGCAAATACGAGTTTCCACTGTATCCACTAGATACTGCCATATGAACCTTCTTGTATCCATTAAATACCGCTATATGAGTTTTCCATGTATCCAATAGATGTTGACATATGAGTTTTCCTTTGTATACCAAATTCATACTGCCATCAAAGGGTAACCATGCAACCCATGTACTAATGAGTAAGGTAGATTAAGGTAAATTAAAGAGGGAACATACTAGATAAGGCTTAAGTCTGCCAGGATATGGGAAAGTGTAACCTAGTATATCATTTGTACATATAGGGATAAGTACCTATTAGCTCTCAACACACCTGGTAAGTGAAACAAGGGTATGGGGTGTTCCTAATAACATAAGCACCAAGTAAATAGAGTAGTCTTGATTTGGGTTTGCTCATTTATTTTATAATTTTATAAAATATGTTACTTGGACTCGAGATTTGCATCGGATCCGTACCATCAGCTCAGGACCACAGGCAAGTATACATTGCCGAACTTATGCAGTACTTACATGTTTTCCTGTCCATGTTATTTTTCTTCTCATATTGTGCATGGATTATCGTCTACTGTTTTACTTGTTTCCTCATTACACGTGCACGTATAATTGTTCTTATTTTCCATTGTTGCTTGTTCTTATACATTTCTTGATATTGTCATTGTCCAGTACCATGTCGCTATGCTACTTGACCGGATCTTGTAGGAGAGGAGGTTGATACTAGGATTGGCTATTCTCGATTGGGAGTATCTTGTATTGTACTACAATCGAGACATACTATATATTGAAAGTATCTTGCATTGTACTACAGTTTATAGGAGTTATTCGATTGATTGTTAGCCAAGTCTAGTATTACATTTTCCATATGACATGTCGTTTCTTAGATGTTCTTCTTGTACTATTCTTATCTTCCATACATGTTACTGTCATATTAATAGGAATATTTATGTATCTTGCTAGTCCTCTGAGGACCTAATGATCTCTTCAGGTTTAGCCGAGGTTGAGCTAGGTGCAGATGAGCAGGTATATGAGCCGCGTTACGGTATCACTGCAGCTGATAATGACATTGATGCTTAGCATAGTTGGATCCTGTAATTTTATTTTCATGTCTCTGTTTTACTTTCGTCTACTGGTAGTGGATTTGTGTCCACCGGACGTAACTTGAATTCTTGATAAACTTGATATTTCATTTTATATTATCATTCATTATCCAGTCTTGCAGTAATTATTCGTTACCCATTTGAGTTAGTTGTATCTTCTGATTTCTGTGGATTAGATATAGATTGCCTTGATTGTTCTAGAATTCTGTGACCGTGAGTTTATAGACAGCGTTCTACCACCGATACTACGGTATAGGCTAGACTTGGACACATACTTGTATCCGAAAAGTGGATGTGGATCGTGACACAGACACCCGCCGCCTAGTGCCTAGCCCGCCTAGGTGGATGCCTAGATCTAGGCGGTTCAAAAATAAATAAATCTTAAAAAATATTGAAAATTACAGAAAAAAAATTCGTAAAACCCTAAAACATGCATAGTCGGGTGTCGGAGGGTCTAGGCGGGCACCTAGGTGGGCATCGGACGGACACCAGGCGCCTAGCACCTAGGCAGCCGCCTAGACCGCCTTTTAGAATAGTGATCTTATCTTCTTATTGCATTGTGACTTTAGTGCATATGGATTGAATCACATACTCTTTGATTCTTGGTATGAAGTCTTCGGATTATGAAGTGACTGTAGCTCATTCAAATCGAAACTTGTACTCTAAAATACCTATCTCAAGATAATAATAGTTAAATTTGGGATTGGTTGTCTGTGATTGTTATAAATATTGCATCATGAGCGGGGGAGGATATTGGAATCACCTTGAAATATTTACAATACAACTAACAACAAAAGCTGATCAATATTACTTTTTTCGTAAGGTATTGCAAAGAGATGGTGTGAGGCCTAGCTCACTTTCCTGTAATGTACTTATTGTAGTCCCAAACATGTGTTATATCTAATTAAAGCTCTTAACCCGATCGTGCATTGATTAAGATCCTTAATTCCATTGAACGTCGTTTAAGGTTAGAAAAATAATTTATCTTTTGATCCATACTCTATGTTGGACCGGTCCTAAGCACCGTATACCATCCTAGCAACAATCTTATCCTAAAAATAAGATTACTGCTGAGAAAATAGTCATGTGTACCCCATATTATTCTCCAAAATTGTATTTTAAGTGTATGTATGGTGTGAATTGAATGTGTTTGATTGTGATTGGAGTGATAGGACTTGTGGACGTTGGAGTTTGGTTTGGTTAACCTTGTTATTTGTATGTGTTTTTATGTCAAATGTTAGGACTTATGAATTTAATAAATTTACGTAGGTTTACGAGGTTGTGTACATGATGTATCGGGAGTCTGGTGGAATTAGATTGTCTACTTATTGTCTTATGTTTTGAAATGCATATGTTATTTAGCGTGAATTATATTAGAAATATTTGTTTTTATCTTTAAAATTATGTAAACAAAATAAAATTAAAGTTAATGGTTACCGGCCTCCGAAAAAGTCGCGCACGTAGCATTGCCCTAAGAGTTAATCTGAGTTTATGTGTAGACTTTGTTCGAATGTTCATACTGGCCCGCACTACCGGTGTATCCTCGTTGCACACAACTTGGAAAGATTGACCTTGAACTTGGCTCGGCCCAGAGCAAAGAAGTGAAGAACAAAAATAATATAGACGAGAACAGAATATTAGAGAGTTTTCTTAGGATTTTTCTGTGTCATAGAAGAAGAAGAAGAAGACTATATATGGGCAAATTTGTAACTCCCTTTTTCTAAAAATTTTAAAATATATTTATTATTATTATTATTATTATTTATTTGACTTAAAGAGGAATTTATGGAATTTATAAATATTTTTCTAAAGTAATTATTATTATAGAAGGTCTTAGTCATGGTTAAGTTTTGGAGTGCAAGATGACCAAAATTTTTGGCATGGATAGTGTAGTCGTGTGCTTTGACTAATTTATTACCCCTAATAGAGAAGACATGACCATAGCTGTGTCCCAACTAAAAAAATCAATCAAAGTTGTGACTTGACCCTTATAAATAATGTAATTAGTTATTAAAATAGATTATTTACTTTTAGGAGACCCGGTTGTGCTAAACTTGTCAAACTGGACCCGAACCAAATCTAAGCCCAGGTAGTCATGTAGTGCGACCAACGACGTCCATGTATATATATATATATATATATATATATATATATATATATATATATATATATATATATATATGTGTGTGTGTGTGTGTGTGTGTGTGTGTGTGTGTGTATTGGTTCATTTTTATAGTCTAGTAAGTATTTTCTATAAATTGAATGTTAAATATAATATATATATTATTTACAATTTAAATTTTATATTTATCTTGGAAATATGATAACATTTTCTTGGAATGACATTTTAGTTTTTGGGACTTTTATGCTATGAATACTTGTGCGTATAAGTAGTACGTAAGTATTAGGTTTTATATACATATTTAAAAATCAATGGAGTTTTATTTAAAAGTTGGTAAATAGATTAGTATATATACGACCATTGGTTATATAATTTTTTTATAATACTTTTATAAAAAATTTCTTGTATTTGTTTAAAAGTGAGTATATCTAAAAATATATATGGGAGAACTTATGTGTATATATATATATATATATATATATATATATATATATATATATATATATATATATATATATAAAAATGAAAAAAAAAAAAAAAAATTATATATATATATATATATATATAGAGAGAGAGAGAGAGAGAGAGAAAAGAAAAAAGAAATGATTTTCTCGCAAGAACTTGAAGTTCTCGTGAGATAGCAAAATATTCCTGTACCCAACCCAGCAGACCTATGAAACCTATATAAAGGAAACCAAAAATTCCTAGGAAAACCCTAGAGAGATCGGCCAACCCACATACTTATGCGCCAGATCACCGCACCGTACGTGCGCCGGCCTGCCACCAGCAGGGTCGTCGCAGCAGCGCCGCGCACGGCAACCAACAACAGCGACAATAAGCACCAACAACAATAGTAAGGGGCAGCTTCGAGGCCACTTCGCAATGCAATTTCTTCGTCGTGCCTCCATCGTTCATCGATCCAGTTGAACAGGTGCAATCATAACCCTAACACCTACGAATTCCATCAAGTAGTTTATTTTTCTTCGTATTAGGTTCGTTTAGAAATCGATCCAAAAATCGCCAAAAAACTGTTTAAAAATAGGGTGTAGCACTGTCCTAACACCTTAAATTGAAAGACCAAGATTGGTCGATCCATTGAGAAATCCAGGAAACTAAGAGAAGGCAGTACTAGAAAACCTATAGGAGTTTGAAAACCCTTTCGTAGAATTATTTTTCATTTACTAGACAACAAGAAAACCATTTGCATAGTTTGAGAAAAACAGTTTTTGAAAACAGAGAATGTAGGAAAAATTTTCTGATACGCAGTGCGTCCAAACAAATTGGATGTTGTGTGTTGGCCCATTTCCTGACGGTCACACCCGATTTTGATAATCGAAAATGACTTAAGTCAATACACAAAATATACAAACTGCTGCTAATCATTTCAGGTCAAGTGAAATAATATCAAAAATCGTACTACTACATCAACAAGCATGCAAATCATCATTCTGAAGCTTATTCTCATTGGAATCAGTCCGAATCATTTTTACAATTTATTATGTATTTTATCTTTATTGAGTCTAGGATATAAATTGTAAGATCGACTGGATACTACTGGCTTAGGTAATCACAGTCCACTCTCCTATACAGCCTACCCATCCAAAGTCCACTTACCAAACATACCATTCACTTTTATGCAACAGAGTTTGGTAAATATTTTATATTTGAACTGAGACAGAACTCAGGCCGAGTTCGGCCCGAGTTCGGTCCGAACTCTGGCCGAGTTCGGTCCGAGTTCGGTCAGTTTGAATTCAAAAATTTGTTGCCTCCATCTGTATGCAACGTTCGTTTGCGAAATCTTTGCATCCGAACTCTGCCCGAATTCTGTCCGAGTTCGGTCCCAGAAAATACCTATAAATAGGGAAGAATTTCTCATTTCAAATCACTCATCAATTCATCTTCTCTTCTCTCTTCAATAAGTGTTTTCATTTGATCTAAAGTTTTCATATTCCACCTACACATCTCTTAGCCAAAAGCCAATAGTATCTATTTGATTTATAGTCTTTTGGTTCTCAAGAGTTGTAAAGAGGTCGTTCAAAGTTCAGAAACTATCTCTGTTTTCGGAGCCGGTCGTGCGCTTGTCGCCAAGTACGGTGTTGTGAAGTCGGTCGTGCACTTGTCACCAAGCACGGTGTTGTAAGAGACTGCAAGCTCTTAATTAGCTCGTGCCATAGTGGATTAACATCGAGCAAGAGTACTCGAGACTGGATTAGTCCTCTCAGAGGAATACCAGTATACATCGCTGTGTCACTGAGTTTGATCTTTCTATCTCTTGCTACATTTATTTACTGTCTCTTTATTCACTGCCATAGTTATCTATTTTTTAAATTTATTAATTGGTGATTATTTTCTATTGCACTCGCACTCACTTTATTCACCCCCTCTAGGGGTGCTCAACGATCCTACAATTGGTATCAGAGAAGGTTATATTCTAATATAACAAACCTCAGAGAGTATATATGGCAGCCGTGAAATCAATATTCAACGGTGAAGGGCAATCCACAAATAGACCCCCACTATTTGATGGAACAAACTATACTTATTGAAAAACACGAATGACATTCTTTTTAAAGTCTCTTCACTTTGATCTTTGGTCTATAGCTATTGATGGTTACAAGAAACCGCCACCTACAGTAGTTGATGGCATACTTACAGACAGGCCTCATAACAAATATACAGAGGCTGAAAAAGCAAAGACTAGTCTAGATGCTCATGCCATCAACGCACTGTTCTGTGCAATTGACAAAACGGAGTTCAACACACTACAAGAAAAAAACCCTTTCACAACGTTGCAAAAACGTTGTAAAAGGTCTCTTACAACGTTTAATAGAATGTTGTTATATCCAGGGTTGTAAAAGGGGGGTTATCTTCCACAATGTTTGTTTGAATGTTGTAAAAATATTGTAGAAGTTCTTCACACAACAATTTATAAACATTGTGAAAATTTATAAAATCTGACAAAAAAATTTCTACGACATTTGGCAAGTATTGTAAAAACACCTTTTAAAACATATTGCAAGTGTTGTAAATATAATGTTAACAATTTGCAACTGTGGTAAAAATAATATCTACCACGTTCAATAAACATTGTACATAGATTTTCTACAACAGTGTAAAAATATTGTAAAAAGAGTTCTCTTTTTACAACTTTTAACAAATGTTGTATATTTTATTCAATCATGTTTACCAAACGTTGTAATATATATTTTTATATGTTGTAATTATAACATCAACAATGATTTAAAAGTATTGTAAATAAATTTTACAATGTATAGAAAAGTTGTTATAATGTTATCTTACAATAGTTTTGAAACGTTGTTGATTATGTTTCCATTTTAAAAAAATATAATTTATAAATAAAAATCTATTGATTACAATTATACTAATACAAATACATTACATTATTCTAATTTTCACTAGGCACATAAACAATCAGTTCAAACAATACAAAGTTAAGATTGAACCAAATAATGAGCAAAAGGAACAAAATAACAATAACTTGAACACAATACATATTACAAAAGCAATAGAAGGCTAAAGAAATGTTCTCTAACATTTTTTTACAATCATTTGCATGTTCAAAATGCTATTGCAAAAAATCCTCAGAGCTTTGAAAATTTGAAACCAATGCTTACTCCAACTTGACTCCGCAACTCGTATTAAGTCGACTCCCATGCTCGTTATGCTTCGGTTAGTTTTAAACATGGAACAACATTCATTGATTGGAGTTCCTAAAGGCACAAAAGAAGAAAGAAGATATAATCGTAAGTTTTACATAGGGAATTAAATTATTGCAAAACATAGTAGTAAAGAACAAAAAGAATCCTTTTTTATTTAAGGGTATATGAAATGAAAGAGATGTGAAAAATACCAGCCTTCTTCACTTATGCTAAGGGGAAAAACATAAAACTCCCTATTTTTTCTGAAAAAATTGAATTACAAGACGAAGAACTTGATCATGTGTAAATGCTAAGATGCAAAATATAATCCAGCTTTATAATGTATTTAAATTACTAGTTATTACTAAAAGGTTCTCTCTTTAATATGAGTCATTCACTCTAGGAGTGTGCTAACAAACTTTAAAGACTTTTCCAATCATAATCTACTAAAGCAAACCGAAGCAACCTTTCTATAAAACTCTGGCTTTGTTACTAAAGCAATAACACAGCAACAAAGTTCATTGTCAATCAATAAAAAGCAAGATTATAGATGCAGAGGAAGAGGTGGAGCATACATGAAAAGATCATAGAACATAATATAATGGCAACAACAAGTCTGACTTAAGCTTGCATTTTTACATGTAGTATACTGCATATTAGAAATGTCATTAACAGCCTTGAAGCCTTGATCAGAGCAAATATGGAACCATGTGGTCCATTCATATATATATATATATATATATATATATATATATATATGCAACATGTATACAAAGTATAACCATATGGTCCATTCAAAAGCAAAAATCAAAATCAAAATCCATACTTTTACAAAAAGATGCTCAATATGTATGGATACATAGGCAAGAAGTGTTGGTGTTTTTTGCCTTTGGACTAGAAAAGATAGTCCCACATCGGCTACACCAAATGGTGAGTATCTCAATATAATGCATTGCTTGTGTTGAGGTGTGCACATGAGGTGTAGTGGGGCACAAGTTTGTGCCATGTGGGAGTATTTTCCTAGAAGAAAAAAGGATTAAATCCAACAAGGATGCAAGTTGATTTTTGTTGTGCGGACTCGGACTCGGACACGGACTCCAGGATGTCTCGTGCATGCACGGGAGTGTTCGGGGGGTAGGCGTGGACTGGCACACTTCTATGCTGATTGTGGGATGATCTAAAATATCAAACTCTATTTTTGAGTATTGGTATTTTAGTCCCACATCGGATAGGAGAAGAGGTGAAGTCTCAACTCCACTCTATAAATAGAGCCCCTTGGCCTCCTTTGAAAGAGGCACCAAGAAGAGAGTTGAGGGAGTCTGTTAAGTCCAGGAAGCCCGTTCAAGTCTCAAATATTGACTTACGAGCGTTCCAGAAGTTCTTCGTGAACTTGCTGGTTCCTGGAAGCTGTTCGTGCTCGTGTGAGGCGAATAAAGCTTTGAGCAACGGTGATCATTCACCCCAGCAGGAGTTTTTTCCACCTTTTGCCTGTCACCTTCTTTGTTGGAATTATCAGGATTCTATTAACGCACCTTCGGTGAAGTGTTTGCGTTGATATTATCAAAAATTTTTTTGTGCACCTTCTGTGAAGTGTAGCACTAGTGGAATTTCATTTACGTACCTTCTGTGAAGTGTTACGTTCTGTGCACCTTCTGTGAAGTGTAGCACTAGTTGAAATTTCTCTTACGTACCTTCTGTGAAGTGTTACGTAATAACGATTGTTTATACAATTGTTACGAAATTTCTGTTTTCCATCGAAAAATTGTGCCTCGGCACTAACAATCTCAAAGCTTTATTGAGAAGATGGATAACTCTCGAGCTTCGCTCATCGATACCGGCTTTAACAAGTTGGAGAAATTCGATGGCGAATACTTCCAGATATGGAAACGAAAGGTCACTTTAAATCTTTAACTCGTGAATGTTGATCACGTGCTGTCAGAAGAAGAACCGATCGTTCCAACCACTGGATCTGCTGCGGCTGTGGCCGCTGCTACGACCAAGCAAGCGAAGTGGAAGAGAGAAAACAGTATATGTAAACTACTGATACTCAATTCCATGGAAGACTCTCTGGCAGAGTCCTACTCCAAGAAGACATCTGCCAAAGAGATATGGGACTCCTTGGGAAAGCTCTATGAAGATGACGAGAACCGGTCCAAGATCTTCATGGTAGAAAAATACCACAAGTGGACCTTCGAAGACGAGAAGGCGATGCTGCCCCAAGTGAAGGAGTTTCTGAAGTTGCGTCAGAAACTAGAAGACGAGAACATGCCCCTCGTCGACAAGTTTGTCGTTGGAGGGATCGTCGCGAAACTTCCTACAGAATGGAGAAACTTCTATGCAAGGATGCATCGAAAGAAGATGGAAATTAGCTTGGAAGATTTCTTGCAAGAGATCCATGTTGAGGACGAGATGTGCTCTCAACAGAAGATGGATACTCTGTCCAAGCAACCGGCGAAGGCAAATCTAGTCCAAACCAGAGAATACCAGGGGAAGTAGACTGCTTCTCATCGTAAAAAGAAGGACTTCACGAATCTGAAAGTGAAGGGTCCTGCTTTCAAGCAGCAGAAGTCCAAGTCCCATGTGACTTGCTTCAATTGTGGCAAGAAGGGCCACTACAAATCCGAATGCAAGTCCAAGCCCAAAGAACAAGGTGAGCCTAGTAAGGTTTCTATGATTACTAATCTAGTTGCCATGATAGCACAGGTTGCAACTGTGGGGGCTGACTTGGACTGGTGGATAGACACTAGTGCGACCTGCCATGTCTGTTCAGACAAAGACTGGTTCGTCTCTTATGAGCTAACTTCAGAGAAGGTCATAATGGCAAACCAGGCACAAGCTGAAGTACTGGGGATCGGGACGGTGGAGCTGAAACTCACATCGGGGAACACTCTGACGCTTTAAGGTGTGAAGCATGTTCCAGTAATTGCTAAGAACCTGATCTCTGGAAGTCTGCTCTGCAACGCAGGCTTGAGGATGGACATCAATGCTGGCCAGTTGGTGATGTCCAAGAAGGGTACATTCTTCGGAAAAGCTTTCCAAACTGAAGGAATGTACAAGATTCAGCTTGTTGTAACCCAGCATGATAATATAAATGCAATCACTTTTTCTGATTATTCTCTTGAGTTGTGGCATAATAGGCTAGGACATGTTCATTGTAAAAGGATTAACAGAATGTCTAGTCTAGGACTTATCTCCAAGTGTGGGGGTAAGGTAGAGAAATGCGAAGTATGTGCTCAGACGAAGATCACAAGGAAACCCTTTCACAGGGTCCATCGAAGCACATATCTTCTGGAGTTTGTTCACTCAGATATCTGTGACTTCAAACAATTCTCTACAAAGGCCGGGATGAAGTATTTCATTACTTTCATCGATGACTTCTCTAAGTATGCTTTCGTATACTTGCTCAAGTCTAAAGACGAAGCATTCGAGAAGTTCAAGGAGTTCAGGGCCGAGGCTGAGCGGCAAACTGGACAACATCTCAAGAGGTTAAGGAGTGATCGAGGCGGGGAGTATCGGTCTCATAAATTCTTATCATTCTGCAAAGAACATGGAATCATCAATGAGACAACGGCTCCGTACTCTCCTCAATCCAACGGAGTAGCAGAAAGGAAGAACAGAACGTTGACAGAGATGATGAACTCCATGCTGTTGACTGTGGGTCTTCCAAAGTGCTACTGGGGAGAAGCTGCACTAATGGCAACGTTCATTCTGAACAGAGTGCCATATGCAACTTTCGACATAACTCCTCATGAACTCTGGTTCATAGTCAGACCTAACTTGAATGTCATTCGAGTGTGGGGGTGTCTGGCTTATGTGAAGCTCCCGGATCTGAAGATTCAGAAGCTGGGAACAAGGACTACGAAGGCGATCTTCTTGGGGTATGCCGAGAAGAGTGATGCTCGAAGATTCCTTGATATCGAGTCAAACAATATCATCGAATCTCGCGATGCTGAATACTTTGAAGACAAGTTTGCAAAACATAAGAATATTGTTCTTGCGGATCTTCCGGAGAATGATGAGGGTACAAAGCAGACAGAAGTCTTTAATGTACCAGTAGTCCAAGATGAAGCTGTCGTCAAAGAGACACCAGCTGAACCAGAACTCGCTGAGCCGTCAACTAAGCGAACGAGGAGGCCAAAAGACTTCGGAGATGACTTCGTCACCTATCATGTGGAAGCAGATCCGCTTACCTGTGATGAGGCGATGAAGACCAGAGATGCTGTATTCTGGAAGGAGGCGATAGACAACGAGATTGACTCAATCACCTCCAACAACACATGGGTATTGGTTGACCTGCCAGAAGGAGCAAGACCCATCGGATGCAAATGGATCTTCAAGAAGAAGATGAAAGCAGATGGAACCATTGACAAGTTCAAGGCCAGGCTAGTGGCTAAGGGGTTTGCTCAGAAGCAGGGGTTCGACTACTTTGACACTTATGCTCCAGTAGCTCGGATGACAACATTAGGTTGTTAATTGCTCTAGCAGCAATACACAAGCTGGTGATACATCAGATGGATGTGAAAATGGCATTCCTTAATGGCGAGCTGATCGAAGAGATCTACATGCAACAACCAGAAGGTTTTGTCGTCAGAGGTCTGGAAGACAAAGTCTGCAAGTTGATGAAGTCTCTGTATGGTTTGAAACAAGCTCCCAAAATGTGGCATGAGAAGTTTGACAAGGTGATAAGGTCAAATGGCTACAGGGTCAGTGAAACAGACAAGTGTGTCTATACGAAGTTTGCTGACGGAAGAGGAGTAATCGTTTGTCTTTACGTGGACGACATGCTAATCCTAGGTACAGATTTAAGCTGCGTCACAGAGACAAAGAAATTCCTCTCGACCAAGTTCAGTATGAAGGACTTGGGGGATACCGACGTAATCTTGGGGCTCAAGATCATCCGGACAGGCACTGGAATAGCGCTGTCACAATCTCATTATATTGAGAAGATGCTCACTCACTACGGGTATCAAGATCTTCCTATAATCGATACACCGTACCGGAGTGATCAAAAGCTGGAGCCAAACTCGAGGGAAAGCGTCAGGCAGTTGGAGTACGCTAGCGTCATCAGAAGCTTGATGTACGCTACTACTGCCACAAAGCCTGACATAGCTTTTGCCGTGGGAATGCTGAGTCGGTTCACTAGCAATCCAGGCGTTGAGCACTGGAAAGCTGTGAAGCGTGTTATGAGATATCTCAAGAAAACTCAGACATATGCACTTTTCTACAGCGGAGATCCGTCAGTAGTGGAAGGCTTCAGTGATGCTAGTTGGTGTTCAGATATGGAGAGCGAGCATTCCACAGGTGGATTCGTATTCGCCATGGGCGGAGCTGCTATATCGTGGAAGTCGAAGAAGCAGACTATGTTATCTCGCTCCTCCATGGAATCTGAATTCTTTGCATTGAATGCTGCTGCAGATGAAGCAGAGTGGCTTCGGGAGCTCATGTATGATCTTCCGGTGGTTGGGGCTCAGATACCAGCAATACCGATATACTGTGACAACCAGGCGGCAACAGCAGTGGCATCAAATGACCTTTTCAACGGGAAGAAGAGGACTGTGCGGTTGAAGCACAGGGCAGTACACGATCTTATCAAAAGAGGTGTAATTGCAGTGGTTGATGTTCGGAGTCAGGAGAACCTGGCAGATCCGTTCACAAAGGCCTCAAGCGCCAGTTGGTCGATGACACAGCTTGTAAAATGGGCTTGAAGGCATTCTGATAGTGTGTCTTTGTAATCTTACCATAAAGTTTTATGCTATTAGTTCAAAGAGAAATCTACTAGGCATCTAACTTTTGGTTCAAAGGAGGATCACTGACTGGAAAACTATCAGGTAGCAGTGGGTACTTGTTCTCTGGAACATGGAAGGGATACGGACCCATAACCACTGTTGTCTACTATGTATTTTTTCTGCAGAAAAAACAGATCCTGTGGAAGGTTGGCTTAAACGCCTTAATGAGTTCTCAGGCAGAGTGAATGCCTGGTGTGCTTTACAGGAAGCACGATAGAGCAGCACTACAAGAAGTGAAACTCCATGCTACAGTGGGGTGACTCCACCATGAGGTTCCCAGGTAGGGGTAATGCCTCGGCTTTGCAAGCCAAGTCACAGCGGCGTAGCACCGCAAATAGGCAGGTAGCCTAATGCTGTATGACGTAATTAAAGAGTTGTAGACAGCACTACAAAGGGGAGGATGGCCCCATGTTACAGTGGCACGACACCACGATGAGGTACCCAGGTAGGGGTAAAGCCTCGGCATTGCAAGCCATGTCGTTGCGGCGTAACACCGCTAGGAAGCCTTAGGCTTCATGCTGGGTAGTTTGGCACTACAAAGAGGCTTGTGACCTCATGCTACAGTAATATGACACTACGATGAGGTTCCCAGGTAGGGGTAATGCCTCGGCTTCAGGCCATGTCATAGCGGCGTAGCACCGCAAGGAAGCGCAAGGCTTCATGTCATATCTCTTTAATAAAGAACTCACCTATAGTGTATAGAAAGAGATATCAGGCCGTCTCTTGAGGGTAAACTTGTACACGCCCAAAAATTATACACTGAAACCAGGCTGGCACAAGGCCTTCAATGTGCAGCCAGAAGCACAGTTGATGTCATTATGTGAGTAGGAAGAATTGTAGTTATGGTGCAGAATTCAAGGCTTAGTCCATTCTTGTATCATGCTGTTATTTAACCTATACGGGAAGATTCAAGTCATAGCGACATCTCTCCTAATGCATGATGGGCAGTCACTGTGGGGAACGCTCAACCCATATATTGAGATATGTGGGAGATTGTTGGTGTTTTTTGCCTTTGGACTAGAAAAGATAGTCCCACATCGGCTACACCAAATGGTGAGTATCTCAATATAATGCATTGCTTGTGTTGAGGTGTGCATATGAGGTGTAGTGGGGCACAAGTTTGTGCCATGTGGGAGTATTTTTCTAGAAGGAAAAAGGATTAAATCCAACAAGGATGCAAATTGATTTTTGTTGTGCGGACTCGGACTCGGACACGGACTCCAGGATATCTCGTGCATGCACGGGAGTGTTCGGGGGTAGGCGTGGACTGGCACACTTCTATGCTGATTGTGGGATGATCTAAAATATCAAACTCTATTTTTGAGTATTGGTATTTTAGTCCCACATCGGATAGGAGAAGAGGTGAAGTCTCAACTCCACTCTATAAATAGAGCCCCTTGGCCTCCTTTGAAAGAGGCACCAAGAAGAGAGTTGAGGGAGTCTGTTAAGTCCAGGAAGCCCGTTCAAGTCTCAAATATTGACTTACGAGCGTTCCAGAAGTTCTTCGTGAACTTGCTGGTTCCTGGAAGCTGTTCGTGCTCGTGTGAGACGAATAAAGCTTTGAGCAACGGTGATCATTCACCCCAGCAGGAGTTTTTTCCACCTTTCGCCTGTCACCTTCTTTGTTGGAATTATTAGGATTCTATTAACGCACCTTCGGTGAAGTGTTTGCGTTGATATTATCAGAATTTTTTTTGTGCACCTTCTGTGAAGTGTAGCACTAGTGGAATTTCATTTACGTACCTTCTGTGAAGTGTTACGTTCTGTGCACCTTCTGTGAAGTGTAGCACTAGTTGAAATTTCTCTTACGTACCTTCTGTGAAGTGTTACGTAATAACGATTGTTTATACAATTGTTACGAAATTTCTGTTTTCCATCGAAAAATTGTGCCTTGGCACTAACAGAAGAAACTAGAGAAACTAATGAGTTATTATTTTTAAAACTCAGCCATTAATGGTAGAATTTTTTTAAAGGGTTAAAGAATCCACATGTAACATCTTTGTAATCAAACTTTATATTGCATCCAAATTTGACATTTAAGCCAAAAAACAAAAAGTTCCAAACTACTATGTGATACAAAATTTGAGTGCTAGAGTATATTTACTAAATAGTGCAACATTTACTAAATATTGTAAAAGCCATGAAAAAAATGAAAATGATCCAATAAAAAAGAGAACAAATCAACATTCCCAATGAAGCAATTAGTGAGGGCTGCAAAGAAGATCCAATCATGTGTAATGGACTTCAGAAAGAGACATTCAGACAATAAACTGGGTGACAAGATATTTTATGATGAGTTATCTCCTACAACAAAATTTGGTCAAATTTTGTCTCTACAGCAAAATTTGTAGATCAAATTTTGGAGACGGAATGCCTGGCACCAAGTCTACTGAGAAGATAGTATTAGAAACACCAAAAATTGTAGATCAAATGTGGCTGTTATGGGCACCAAAATAGGTGAAATATTCAAGGAGAGTGAGACTGAAGAATCTCATGAGTCTATGCAAGACAACCATAGGGATAAAAGAAAGAGTAGAATGCACAATCCGACAGTGAGAAAACTTCTTTATGAGCATATATCACCTGTGGATCATGAAACCATGATCAAACCAAACTGTGTAACTGAAAAACTGGACTCAAATTGTTCGCTTGTCCCTAAAGATTGTGTTGCAGGATTAAGTGATGTTCGTTCACAAGAACCTGGTAACCTGTCCTAAGCTGATGCATTTGATCTAACTTGCTTAAAGGAAATAGTGTAATGTAACAAAAGAAACACATGTTCTAATGGACAAAACAATATAGCTATGTTATCATCACCATACGCAAGGAAACACAAGAAGAAGAAAAAATCAAACCTTGGAAATTAACACTTCATAAAATCTAGCATCCCCAGCTTGTCGAGTAACGAATTGCTCAACTTTTTTAGTTTCCTAATTGACCTCAAGCAATGTAACATGAAAAAAAAATGAACATTGACAAGAAGTGATTATAAATCGAATCTCGACCAGGTTGCGGAGAGCCTCCGTTAGGCTGTTAGTGTTTCACTACTTTGTAACAAAAAGTTGTTGAAATTAAGCAATATATATATATATATATATATATATATATATATATATATATACATACATAAAAAAATACATATACATATACATACCTCATCTGGTTGGAATGCAAACTCGGAAAAAAGAATGGCGTCACATGTAAGAAGTAACAATCAACCTTCATTTCCTAACTAATGCACTAGTCATGTCATCTAAACTAGTATCCAAAGGTTAACTTAACTACATAGATGATAAAGTTCAAATCTGATACCAGAATAATTTTTTACCAACTGAAAATAGTTTTACTATAACAGATCATTGAAAGAAGTCCTATTAGTGCACTAATACCCACTAATAAATAATTTCCCTACTTTTTTTCCATGTTAGGCTAATATTGTTGCTTTCTGTTGTGAGTTTCCATGCAATCATGTTTACATTGAAATTTGCAATGAAGCTTACTTATAACAGAAACCACAATGCAGTATTAAATATTGTTATTTTCTGAAGTCGTTGCTTGCTTTTGTTCCGGTTTAATTTATATTTTTTATGAGTTCTTCAACATTTATCACAATCTCTTTTGCGATGTACATTTATACAAATAGTAAAGCCTTTAATCCCAATTATTGGGAAGATTCATGTATATTATTATTTATCTACACAATATATTTGAAATAAAGTTCCAGCATGACACTTTGGACACTATGAGCCCAATCTTGATAACATTACTAAGGAGGCAGGTAATATAGCATACCATAAGATGAGGGGAAGGTCAAACATTCTGGGTCCTTCTAGACATTGAGTTCGCAACATGTTAGGCGCTTTCCCGTTCTCGGCTTCGCCCTATTTAAAAAAAGAAAGATAACAAACATTTCAGTATTTATCGTTAAGTCATTCAGAACAAATATAAAATCCAGTAGTCTCTTCATACCTGATACCAAGTGAAGGGACCACCAGATGAACAATCCACTGAGAATCTAGGACACCTATTTTCTCATATGCATGTTATTTGTTGAAAAACAACACAATTAGCTCCTAAAAACCTGGTGAATGCAATACCTTGCATCAAGAATGCCTACTAGTATAAGATACGGATACCTCGACACATTTCTAAAGAGCAAAATTGAGACGCCATCCATTAATCAAGTCATTCTGCAACAACAAACAAACATTGCATTTTCACACATTACACAAATTAACTAGTAACAAGAAGAGTATCAACAGGAAAAAAAACAACCTGAATCATATGCCACATGCAACACCATGAGTCTCGTGAGAAAATTGTTGCTATTATCTCCACGAATCTGAGCAGTGAATGAATGACGACAAATAAGGAAAAGAATAGTCAAGCTAAAATACAAGGATAAAAACCTTGTAGAGGTGATAATAGCGGTAAAGGAAAAGGAACTCGTATGCAGCACATGGAGGGAGACGGGGGCTACTACACTAGCCTGGTCTCTCTTCAGTTTCCCTCTTATTAACTAAATAGCTAAAAGTCATCATGTACAAATATTATAAACATAACTACTACTAAAAACACATTTCAAGCAAATTTGTTTCCTCAAACAGAATTGAGAAGCATAATGATGTCTAATTGAAGTGCTTTGGACTTCACGGTCACCTCTCTTTTTTGTCATTTGTCATGTTAAGCTTTGTTCGGTTCATTGAATTAAAAAGCGCGCCTAGGCGCGCGCCTAAGCGCAAGGCGCAGCGAGGCGCAGGGACAACGCCTAGGAACAAGCTAGGCGCACCACCTTAAAAAAGCGCGCGCCTAGTGTAGAAAGGCGCAGGCTCCAGCGCTCAACAAGGCGCGCCTAGGCGTAAAGTTACTTTAATATATATATATATATATATATATATATATATATATATATATATATATATATATATATATATATATATTCCAACCTTCTATATACATGTTATATAGTTTATGGGCTTTATTGGAAAGTATAAAAATTATTGTTATTAATATTATTGTGGGTTTTAGATTGTTTTCTAAATTAGAATGTACTTCTATATTTAAAGGCTTATATATATGTGGTTTGTATATTATATGTATATAGTTTGGGTTATTTATATCTAATGGGCTTATATATATATATATATATATATATATATATATATATATATTGAAAAAAGGGTAAATAATATTCCAAAAGCAATGCAATAATCTTACAACATACAATCAAAGTGGGACTCCCACTCATCAATTTCCCATAGCATTTACATCAAACTCGATGTTATGAAGAATGCCTACCGGAGGGGTGACCAGCTCCTCAAATATCCGACGGTTTCGTTCCCGCCATACATGCCAAACTGAGGCAGCCAGCCGAACTCTGGCGGTCCGGAACCAGTCCTGCCCTCGACCCCTGCTATCCCGGAGTACCGTGATGATGTCCCCAATACCCTTCTCGGAATCGCATCCTCCCAACGCTCTACTCTGCTCAAACCAGATCTGCCATGCCAAGGCACACTCAAAGAAAATGTGCCATATAGATTCATTCTCCATACTACAAAGCACACACTTGGGATCGGGGACCGGCACTCCAAACGAACTCAGACGATCCCTAGTCAACAGACGGCCCAGTAGTAGCTTGTAGACACAAAGAATATATATATATATATATATATATATATATATATATATATATATATATATATATATAAAATAATTTTGTGCCTATAATTAGTGATATTTTCAAGGAATTTGGACTTCTATGTAGCTAAGTTTTTAAATGTAGATATTTTTTACATATAAAGAAAAAAGTGCGCCTAGCTTTCAAAAGGCGCGCCTTGAGCCTTGCGCCTAGCGCCTCAGGCTCCATGAACCTTTGCGTCTTGGTGCGCCTTTCGCCTTTTAAAACTATGGTTCGGTTCCAACCCAGGATATGAAATTTCCACACCATGCTTCTTTACTAGTTCAATATATCTGGAAAATAGATAGAAGATCATTCATGTGATCCCACCATAGATTCACGAATATATCCAGTAGTCTCTTTTTTTGTCATTTTTCATTACATTTAATATTATTTGCAACAAATATTTTCGTCCCTTCATAATTTTGTTTGCAACAAAAATTGCATCCCAAATACTATTCTCACTGTTGCAAAAGTATAAAAAAAAATCAAAAAATAAGTATTTTCTATATAAAAAAATTGTCGCAAAAAGTGGATAATTTTTGTTGCAACAAACTAATATAATGCTTCTAATTGTTTTTCATCACTAGGTAGTGAACATTCTATTGCAAGTGTACATAATTTTTGTTGAAAGATGTAAACCGTAATACACATTATTGTAAAAAAAATATTTTATTAAAAAACTAATGGGATCCAATTACATTCTTAGCTAATACAAATGCTGATACATTGCACAAAATAAGTTTTAAAATTCTAAAATCAAGTACTCTAACTTCACGTCTAACAAAATTGACCTTGTTCAAATTCTAATTGTGATTACAAAAATTCTGTGGTCTCCATAGCAACAACCAAAAGCTTTCCACCAAGTATCTGGATCAAAAGTAGAAAAAGAAAGAAATCAATTGATGAAAATAACCAACCAATATCCAATTAATAAGACAACAATTACATATTTCTAGTATTCAACCGAGATAAATATACTAGTTTCGAATTGCAATAAAAGAAACGTTGGGATGTCAAACATAATTGCCAATGTTAGAGTCAGAATCACTTCACTGCCAAATCACTGATAAATGATAATTTATGTTCGTACCAACTAATGAAACATTCAAGTTACTAACATATGAAAACAACAATCTCACCAGATGACAGCACCCAGTTCCAGCACTAATATATAGCCTTAATTTCACCCTTAAGTTCTCATAAAAGGAAATTCAGATGCAAATAACTTAAATTTGGTTCAAGTGTTGTTTAGTTATTTCACTAAATCCTTTCCCACATTTACAGGTATCTGAAATTGCTTGCCACTTTCAAAAGTAGTACTGCATTGTCTATATACCTAAAGGAAAAAAAGGCACACATAGGGCTAAAGAGAGGAAGTTTGGAAGGATTCAATTACATTAGGAGAATTTTGGGGGTGATCAAGCATGCAAAGACGGCCATTGGAGGAGTAGCAGTAACAGGTTATGCAAATCAATGATTTGGGGCACAACTATAGAGATAGCCAGAGCAAGGAAGAGAAAGAAGATGGGGAGGAAGACTACTTACATATTAGGACAAACAAATAGAATATTGAACTCCAGAAACTTGTGTATACATTTTAATTGCATTATGTAACTAATGTAATAAACCTTCAATGGTTATAAACTACAAGATACGTCTGTCGACAAGATTAATATTTTAAGGCATCTAGGCCGTATAGTTCATTCATGTGGTCATCGTATTGACAATAAAGCCTCAAATTAAATCATGCATTCGTTCCAAAACCTATAGATCGACATTGATACTCAATTTAAATGTCACTAAACGACATTGTACATAGATTAGATGATTTAAGTCAATATACATGTTCTAATTCCGGTGTGCATTATCTGCAGGCTTAACAGTTTAAACCAATTGTGGTGAATGTATTGCCCAATTATGATCGAGCTTCGGTGTCGGGGAATTTTTCTCCGAAGTAAACAGTGTATACCATCACTGGGGAGTGGGCACATAATTTTTCTCCTTGTCTACTAGGTATCTGGTCATACCTTATTACTTGTAAGTTGTAACATTATAAAGTTGCTATTAGAACATATCCTTCATTCTTCGTCTCCAATTTGTCGTTTAGGACAGCCCCACACAATGCAAGTAGGTTATTTTCAGATGTCTCCAGTTCATGACAAAGATAGTCTTACATATACAAAATACAATAGAACATTATAACGAGTTGGTTTGAAAGGTTGGAGCATCTCAAACCATAATTAGTGCAACACAAACTAATAAGTTTATAAATATGAGGAGAATGGAGACAAATATAGGCTTAATGGTCTATGCTAGCACTCCCATCTTACGGTACTGCTACTCACTATTAAACAAATGATTCCTTTTGCTAATTTCATCTACACAACCACCCAGCCAGCATGATCAAAACTTCATTCAGTCTAACAACTTCTGGCATGGCACTTATGCTTTCATAGCACTATGTATGGCTAAATTCAACACTACTCTTACGAACAAAACGGCTCCAAATGAACTATTTAAAATGTTTAAAATAATGTGTAAAAGTTACAGTATCTACTAGTAAGTTTGCATATGGATGCCTTAATGATTTTATGACTTCATACATACCAGCATTGAGAAAGTTTTTAGAAAATGACTTCAGAAACAAAGTGGGAACCATTGTAACAGATAGAATTTCACAAAGTATCCGGTAGGAGGATACAAGTATGAATTGGAAACATGATTTGTAACAATTTTCTAGGCAAATTGTCTTTTCCCTGTAAAATACCGAAGAAAGGAATATCCAGGTACATCTTCAATAATGATGCAACTAACGACACAGGTCCATTGGTTCTAGAAAGAAGTAACATTAAGTTTGTATATTTTATTGATGCCCAAAGCATATTGAAGATTTGATGTTCAACTACTCGGAGTTAATTTCTTATCATATCACAGTGACTTTTGACATCCTTAGTAACTAAACATGTAAATCAACAGCAACGAAAGCAGTAGCAGCAGCAACACACCCAACTCCTTGTATGTATTGCCCACATGATTTATTTGTAAGCTTCACCCAACTCCTATCCATATTTCTATTTCTGAATCAAAAACAAAAGAAATGAAAGATGATTGCATACAATATCTAAATACAAAAAACAAAAACCCTAAAATCAGAGCAACATTTAAAAGAAGATAAAGTTGACAACAAATACATATTTACAGTAAACTCCTTTTTGGACATCCAGACTTAATACCTATTTGACAACATTTTATTTTCTTTGTAGTTTACTTTTCTGGACATCCAGACTTAATCTCCTTCTGCACCCTCAACAAGTTTGAAAATCTCTAGTAGAAAGCATACAAATAATGATGATTGTTAATTTGTGAGGTGCTATTTTGGTGCAGTGGTCAAGCTGCTTCATATGGTGTGCAAGATCTGGAATTAAAGACCCCACTGGGTGAGTTCTAGGCTGTCTATTGACTCTCAATATCTTTCGTTACCATATACAAGAAAAATGTTAGTTGAAAGGAAAGATATGGATTTCCTATGATTCCTTCTGCCTCCCTTGGGATACTTTTAAAGGTCTGTCATGGTATGTTAAAATTTGGACAAATTAGCCGGACACTAGTACTAAATACCCTAAAAGATTATGATATCATAGATTTCTTCTTACTTCAAAAACAGTCGTCAAGCATCTTCGAAAATACAAACTACACAACAAGTGTCTATCATTCATATAAACTACATTCTAAATGAAGACTAAATACAGTTCTACATGTTTCATGTCACATCGATGCCTTAAGCATTACAAGGTAAGAGATTCAATGAATTGAGGCAGCACAACTAGATGTTCATCGTTCAGTTGCGTTGTGTAGATTCTCAAACAGATTTGCACACAAGTGAGAGGGAATGACTAACATTGATACAGGATAAATATCGTCAGTTATTTGCAGAACCCAACGGGTTACCACCAAAAAAGAAACTATGATCATAAAATTCCTCTAGTAGAAGTAGCAAAACATGTCTAACAAGTACTTACAAACATCCATATTGACAAAAACTTCAATCGAGAAACAGGTAAATGAGATGTTAGAATCTGGGGCAGTCAAAGACGAAAGATATTCTTCCTGTGAAGTATTTCTTCTGTTTACTTTGAATGCTCACAATGTTGATGTTGAACATAAACTCTCAAATTGGCTTTACTTTTGCTAACATCAAGAGGATCCATATATATGTTTATTCTTTCAAAAGAGTAATTACATAATTTATAGACATTAACATTAGGGTTCTAGGGTTTGAGAGAAGAGAACCTCGAGACCGCCATCAACCTCGTCGCACCACGTCCTTGTAGTGCCATTGACGCATCGAACCGTCGTAAGGCTTGCCGTGTCATCCTTCTGTCGTCGTTCGCCTCCGTCGACTTGTTATTCCTTCCGTCGTCGTCAGACTCGATGTGTACCATAGCAGGAAGAGGGAGAGAGAGAGAAGTGGATCGTTTTAGGGAAAAAGAGAAGGAGAATTGTGAGAAAGCAACCAAAAATTTGACGGAAATGGGAGATAGTGACCGGGAAACCAAAAAATTTAGAGGGAAAAGGGAAAAAAAATTAGAGGGAAGGAAAGTCGTGAGGAAGCAGCCAATTTTTTTTCTTTTTCAAAGACAAATGAATTGTTGCAATAAAACCCCTACAATTATTCTTCTTTTGGCAGATAAATAAATTGTTGTAAAATAGATATTCAGTTGGTGCAACAGAACTTTTCTGTTTTTAATAATCTAAGATTTTTTGCAATACCTAAATTTTGTTATAAAAATTATTTTTTGTTGTAAATATTTTTACCATCAATTTGCAATAACGAAAATGAAACCAACCAAATGTTTTGTATCGAAACTTTTGGAATGATTTAAATATTTGTTGCTTAAAATTTGTACAACCAACTTTTGCAACGAGTTTATATCTTTTGTTGCAATTAAGTAATATTTTACCACATATGTCTTTTGTTGCAAATATTTTGTCCCAAAAAGTGTATTTTCTTGTAGTGAGTTCACAAAAAAAAAAAGATCAACTCTTACTAGTTTAGATGAGTTTATTCTGGTAGGTGGAGACAGGTTGACCTGGAAGACGTCGGAGGTCGCTGCCTGGGACGGGTTCGGTACCCGACCATTCATCACCCGGCCAGCCGAGGGCAACCCCCGCTTTAAGATCATGAAAGCTCATCTTTCCTTCTTTCTTTTTGGCTGGAAGAAGAAGGAACAAACCCTAACCCAAAAAAAAATCAAAAGTCTCTCTTGGTCAACGAGTGGGAATTGTAATGTCCACTGAAAGATGAGATCATCCTAATAATCCCGAAACATAATTTCATGAAATTAAAAGAAAATCCAAAATCCCAAATTCCTAAATTAGAATAGAGAGAGAAAAGAACAAGAAACAAAACGAAATAAAATGAAAACCTAAAGTTGGTGACGGTGGCGATATTTTGACGTGGCCGGCAGAGGAGGGGGAGGTTGGAGATTTGGTGAGCAGTTTAGAAAGAAAGAAGACGACTGGACGGCCAGCTCTACTGCTCCTGCTCTTCATCTCCGGTCGTCGGCAAGAAGATGTCTGGAGCATTTGACTGCTTCTTGTCTTCTTTTTCGGTGATGATAAAGTAGAGAAGGAGGTGGAAGAGAAGTAGAGGATATGAGGAGGAGGAGGAGGAGGAAGAGGAGGAAAGAGCGGGGAGTTGGAGAGGGAAAAATTTTCTAGGTGAAAATTTTATCGGGAAGAATGAAAGAATGAACGGGCCTAGCTGAGAAATTGGGGAAAATTTTGGAACTTTTAACAACGGTTGTGCAACAAAGCATTATAAAACGTTGGCCTATATATAACATTTATATATAAAAAAAAGGTTATAATAGGACAAAAATTCCTTCAAACCGTTATATTAAGGGGTGTTTATGAATCTCCATAACGTTTCTACATAAAACGTTATAATAATATTTTTGAAACCGTTATAAAAGACTATTTTTCTTGTAGTGTGTGAGTACTACATCTTTGATGCTTGTTCCTGTAGGATCACAATTTCCAAGTCATAGAAATGTACCTTTATGTTTGTGTATATATATATATATATATATATATATATATATATATATATATTTCCCTTATGTGTGTGTGTGTGTGTGTGTGTGTGTGTGTGTGTATGTATATATATATATATATATATATATATATATATATATATATATATATATATATACACACACACACACACACACACATACATGTGTTGTAGCTAATGACCCTCTAGCCTAGTGGTAGGGGTGAGGCATGCGGCCCGAGTAGTCAGGAGATCGATTCCCAGTGGGAGAGTTTGCCACAATTACCTTCTTTAATATATATATATATATATATATATATATATATATATATATATATATATATATATATATATATATATATGGGAGCGGATCAAAAGCCCCCCTTAGAAAACCCCCTAAAAAAACCCCTCACTCTAATTCGTAATATTAATGTTAATGTTAATGTTAATATTAATTTTTTTTAATATTTTTTATATTAATATTGATGTTAATGTTAATATTAATGTTAATGTTAATGTTAATGTTAATATTAATTTTAATGTTAAGTTTAATGTTAATTTTAGTATTTAATGTTGATATTAACATTAACATTAATATTACGAATTAGAGTGAGGGGTTTTTTTAGGGGGTTTTCTAAGGGGGGCTTTTGATCCGCTTCCTATATATATATATATATATATATATATATATATATATATATATATATATATATATATATATATATATATATATATATATATACAGGTGTTGTACGTATTTTAATCATCTTTTAATTAACTTTTCCTTTATATATGTAAATTATTTTTTTTGGGCCCTCATACTCTTTGGGCCTGGCCAGGCGCCCTGGCTGTCTGGGCCAGGGCCGGCCCTATCTAAACGTCATATACTAGAATACCAAGAGATAAGTCAGTTAATCAGAATAAATAAAAAAATTGGTGCAGTCGTTGTCAAGATCATTTCTCCCTTCCTTCGCTCTAATAGTTTGACGTTCTCAATCTCCTCTACCCTTCCGTCATCTGTCCCAATCTCCTCTACCCTTTCGTTGTTGTCAATCTCTTTTGTGTGTGTATTTTTTGGTCCTCTGGGAGGTAACTGAACAAGAGAATAAGTTACAATTTTTTTTTCTTTCTATTATTATCTATGAACTACCCCAAGCATTGTTAACTTTTTATTTATTTATTTGCCTAGTATATTAATTTTGTTTTTGGTTTGGTACATTTTTAGTTTCATTAGAATTTTATTATGACATATTATTTTGGATATTATATTGTATTTAATTAATTATTTTATTTTCTAAGTTTTGTGTTGATAATACTATTGTATCATCGTCCATAAAAAAATTTGTAGGAACATTAGGGTTTGAGGGCACTATTTTTAGAGTTTGCCTCAGGGTCTCAAAATTTAAAGTCCGACACTAGGCTGGTTAATGACCAACATATTCCTTTAATAAATCGAAGTTTGCTTTTCCAACTTTACAATTTTATATTATGCAAAAAGTTGACATTTATATATTTAGTAAATCGAGAACAAAAAGTTATAAGGAACGGAGGGTTCACGATGAGTATTGCTCTTTTGTATTCCAATTCTCAATATCCTCTTATATATATTATTTATTTTAGGAGGGCCCTACCATAAATAATTATCAATTATTATATTTTTCGCATATTTAGTGCTTGTATGCTCCCTAGTGTGCAACTGTTTAGTCGGTGCCACACAATATGTACATGTTGTTGCTAGCAACAAAGTGACTTTACTTTGGTCCATTACAATTCTTTGTCAACTCAAGCTAATTTAAAGAATATAATGACACCATATAAAATAATAACTAATTTAAAGAATAGAAGAACACTTCTTTTTGGGAGGAATGAAAAATTTGGGGAGAAATTCAACACCACACTGACACATGTAAGAAATGTGTAACTTATGATGGACGAGGTGTGTCTCTTTTTTGGCCAAACACATGGATATACAATTTAAAATATTTAAAAGATAGATACATTCACGACATTTATTTAGTGGCAAAATATAGATAAATTTATAACACTGTATAAACATTGTAAAATACACACCTTTTATAACATTTAATAAACGTTGGTGAATATAATCCTTTTACAATGTTTCTTAAACATTGTAAAATAATAATACATACACAATGTTTATATAAAGTGGTACAATAAAATTACTTTTACAACATCGTACAAATATTGTGAAAGATAGAAAACTTACTACATTTGATGAACGTTGTTGAACATGATATTTTTACAATATTTTAAAAATATTGTCAAACTTAATAACTTTGACAACAATAAATAAACGTTGTCAAAATTAATAAATTTTACATTGTTAATAAAATGTTGTTGAAGATAGTAATACACAACTTTTGTGAATGACTATTGTAGAAGCATTAACGTTTGAATATTAAACGTTGTTTGTACTGGTATTTTACAACGTTTTTATAATAAAGGTTGTAGAAGTCCCCCTATTTATACAATGTTTTCAGGATGTGTTGTAGATAAAATGTTGTAAAAAGGGCTTTTTCTTGTAGTGACAGTGTTTCAACCTGTAAGACGTCTCATGAGATTTGAAAACTTCTTGAGGTAACTCATGAGGGTACTTCCCAAGTAAAGGAATCCAAAATCAGCAGACTAACACAGGAATATGAATCTTTTAAAATAAAATCTGGCGAGTCAATTACACAGATGTTCACTCGTTTTCTTGATATTACTAATCCTTTGCAATCTCTTGGTAAGGATTACAGTAATCACGAGAAGATCAGAAAAGAGCTACGAGCTCTATCCAAGAACTGGAACCCAAAGGCAATGACAATCATTGAAGGAAACGATCTCACTACCATGACTCTGGAAATACTTATGGGCAAGCTTATGACCCATGAGCTTGATCTGCAAGAGTTTGAAGAAGCTACCCCAAAGAAAAATCTATCGCCTTTAAAGCTCAAGCCAGAAAGTCAACATACAATGATTCTGAGAAAGAATCATCAAGTAGTGATGAACAAGCCCTGCTAGTGAAGAACTTCAAAAAATTCCTAAAGTTTGAGAAATCAAACAGAAAGAAGAAAGATATCCAAGAAAGCAATGAAGAAGAAACAATATGCTTTGGGTGCAAGAAATCAGGGCATATGAAGAAGGACCGTCCAACTTCAAAGAAAAGCAGTCCATATGATAGATCAAGATCAAGCACAAAAGCAACAACTAGTCGAAAGTACGCAAATATAAGTATCTAGCATAAAAGCGATGCCAATGATTCAGAGAAAGGAGACAGACCCTGCGGAAATGCCAATATCTGTCTTATGGCTTTTGATAAGGTATCCTCAAATCCTTTGTATGATGTTTTTACTTTCGATGAGTTAGAAAATGCCTTCAGCAAACTACTTGAAGAACACAGAAATGTGCTTGATAAGTATAAGCAATTTTGAAAATAGGTTAAGGCATACACAATCGAAGTAGCCAGACTGTCAAGTCTCATTGAAGTCATTAAAGAGACATCTACTACCGGTAACACGGAAGAGATAGCCAAGCTTAAATTAGACTATCATGAGGCTATCCTCAAAATTGAAAAGAAAGAAAGCGACTATGTCAAGATACAAGAGTTATATGACATAGAGAAGAAGAAGCACTTGGTCAGAGAACAAAGACTCATAGATATGACTGCTAAATATGAAGAGTCTTATGCGATTTCTAAAAAGTTAGAAATTAAGTTAGGCAAACAGGCTATACCTATGACAAAGCCTAAGTTTAGTCATAATGCTAAGCATACACCTAAGAGAACCAAAACACAGAAAGCACGTAAGAAACATGAATATCATCATGCTTTCACTTATAGGTTTTCAAAGAAACCACATATGCATGTCAACACAAATTCTACTAACATATTTTCAAAACTTACTTGCACATACTGTGGTACTCACGGACACATAACACAACATTGTTTAGCAAGAAAGCTTGTTGACAATCGTACATTGATTTGGAGACCTAAGACTAATCAATATGGACCCTTCAGTAAATGGTTACCAAAGGATTCATCTACTTATTTTATAGGTGGACCCTCAACCCTCTCATGCTAAAAGCAAGTGGATCCTCGATAGCGGTTGTTCGCGGTACATGAATGGTGATGTATCTCGTCACGCTATCGATGAAGAAAGAAGGATACGTCACCTTCGAAAATAACTTGGGAGATAATATCATTGGGAATGACATTGTTGGTATATCCTCTTATCCTGCAATAAATGATGTTTGTCTAGTTACATAATTGAAACATAACCTACTGAACATAAGTCACTTGGCAGATAATGGTTATGACATTAATTTTGTTAAAGATAAATGTATAATATATGATATGTCATCTGGTAATCCCGTATATGAAGGGATTAGAGAAGACAATATTTATGTTTTCTTTCTAGAGAGTTCTAATAATGCAGAAAGATGCCTAGTCGCAAACTTAGATGAAAGCTGGCTATTGCATTTGAGGCTAGGACATGCTAATATGGATACTATTTCACGACTAAGCACTAAGAAGCTGGTAAAAGGATTCCATGAGATACCGTTCAAGAGAAATATGGTATGTGCTGACTATGAAAAGAACAAAGCACATAGGTCTACATTTAAATCCATCAATGCTGTAAGTACTTCTAGACCTTTGCAGTTGATACATATGGATTTATTTGGTCCTAGTAGAGTCACTAGTCTTGGCGGTAAGCTCTACGCATTTGTTATTGTTGATGATTTCTCTCGTTTTACTTGGGTTTACTTTTTATCAAACAAAAGTGATACAATTTTTGAATTTCAGTTATTTTGTCAAAAGGTACAAAACGAAAAAGGCTTCATGATTACTCGTATCCAAAATGATCATGGTGGCGAATTCGTGAATACTGATTTCAAAAGTTTTGTGATGATAGTGGATATTATCACGAATTTTTCTGTCCTAGAACTCCTCAATAGAATGGTGTTGTGGAGCGGAAGAACCGTACTATAAGCGAGATGGCTAGAGTCATGCTGAATCAGCATAATCTTTCTAAATATTTTTGGACAGAAGCTGTTAGTACAGCCTGTCATGTTTTAAATAGGATGTTAATTTGACCTATATCGAAGAAAATATCTTATGAACTTTGGTTTGGAAGGATTCCAAATATTTCTTATTTTAAAGTTTTTGGATGTCGCTGTTTTATCCCGAACACCAAGGACAACTTGGGAAAGTTCGACTCTAAAGCAGATGAAAAAATATTTTTCGGCTATGCTGCTAAGAGTAAGGGATATAGAATTTTTAATAAAAGATCTATGATTGTTGAAAAATCCACTAACGTTACTTCTGATGAGCTCAATAGTCATAGATCTAGTGACATTGATGATGAAAATGTACAAGCAAGAACCGATAAGAGTCTTGTGGAAGATCTGACTCATAGATTTGAATCATTAAAGTTCTTACCAGATCAGCAGAGATGCTCATTATAGGTGATATATCAAAAGGTGTAAGTACACGCTCTTATTATAAAGATTCTGAAATAGCAGCAAATGTAGCTTTCATTTCACAAGTAGAACCTAAGAATGTAGTCGATGCTTTTAATGATGAGTTTTGGATTGATGCCATGCAAGAGGAACTTAATCAATTTGAGAGAAACCAAGTTTAGGAACTCGTTCCTAAATCTATTGGTTAATCGATAATTGGTACCAAATGGGTGTTTCGAAATAAATTAAGTAAAGATGGACAAGTTCTACGCAACAAAGTACGTCTAGTGGCACAAGGTTATAATCAAGAAGAATATATTGATTATGACGAAACATATGGTCATGTTGCTAGACTAGAAGCTATCCGCATGTTTTGTGCATATGCATGTTTTAATGATTTTAAATTATTTCAAATGGACGTAAAAAGTGCATTTTTAAACGAATTTTTGAAAGAAGAAGTGTTTGTGAAATAATCTCCTAGTTTTGAAGATTTTCAAAAACCTGATCACGTCTTCAAACTTAAGAAAGAACTCTATGGACTCAAACATGCACCTCGTGCTTGGTATGAATGTCTAAGTGTCTTCTTACTTGAAAATGATTTTTCAAAAGGAAGAGTTGATACAACTTTGTTTAACAAGTCTTTAGATGATGATATTCTTCTTATGTAAATATATATTGATGATATCATATTCGGATCTACTAATGAAAAACTCTGTCAAGAGTTTGCTAAGTGTATGCAGAGTGAATTTGAGATGAGTATGATGGAAGAGCTGAACTTCTTCCTAGGACTCCAGATCAAACAACACTCAAAGAAAACATTCATCAATCAAGCCAAATATACGAAGGACATACTAAAAAAGTACGACTTCGAAATTGTAAAGCCAATCGGAACTCTAATGGCTACATCAACAAAGCTTGACACTGATGAAGGTGGCAAACCTGTCGACCAGCGTAAGTATCGAGGTATGATTGGTAGCTTATTATATTTAACTGCTAGTCACCCTGATATTATGTTCAGTGTTTGTATTTGTGCATGATACCAAACAAATCCTAAGAAATCACACCTATGTGCCGTTAAGCGTATCTTCCGATACCTTAAGGAAACTTCAACAGTCGGCTTATGGTATCCTAAAACCAAATCCTTTGACCTGATAGGTTACTCAGATGCAGATTTTGTAAGATGCAAAGTAGACAGTAAAAGTACCAGCGGTACGTATCATTTTCTAGAAAAAGCTTTAGTCTCATGGTTTTACAAAAAACAAAATTCTATAACATTATCAACTACTGAGGCTGAGTATATCACCGCATGACGTTGTTGTGCTCAAATTTCGTGGATGAAGCAAACCTTAGGAGACTACAATTTGTACTACACTAAGATTCCTATTTTCTGTGATAACACTAGCACTATAAACTTGACTAAGAACCCTGTATGTCACTCATGTACGTGATCACCAACAACACGGGGACATCGGCTTAGAATTTATTGACACAGATCATCAACTAGCAGACATTTTCACAAAACTACTGGCTGAAGCCGCTTTAACATTATACGACGAGAGCTCGGCATACTTGAATTTTCAGATTCATAATGTAGTATTTTATTAAATTTATTTTATAACTCGAAACTTTGCAATTTATTAAATGGAAATTATTTTGGGTACAAGCTGAAAGGGTTCTTCTGTCATACAGGCGTAAATAGCCTGAAGCGACACGGTGTACTTGTCTTCGGACTACCGCTAGCTGGAATTCGGCCGCTATAGAAACCCAAAGTAATGGAAATTATTAAATGAAGGAGTGTTACAATTATTAATTTAAATTTAGAACTCATACTGCATTTATGACATTGGGAATGCAAGTAGCCAAACTCGGGCCGAACTCTGCCCGAGTTTGGACCGAGTTCGGATCGAGTTCGGTCGGCGCTGTGCGGTTTTCCAGAACTGAACAGCCGGACCTAGCCTATTTAATCATCTCCTTCACTTTATTTTTCTCCACACCTCAAGTGGGAAAACTCCTCCAAAACTCAAGAGAAGCTCCTCCTCCTCCACCTCTTCAAGTATTTTAGAGTCTTGTAGTCATCCTCTCCACCTTCTTCATCTTCATCTTCTACCTCAAGGTATTCAATTTCTCTTCTTCTTTATCAATGGCACCCAAACATCAGAAGAGAAAGATCGATACCTCTCAAGCAGGATCGTCTTCCTCGGATTATGATCCGACCAACATCTTCAGTCCAGCCCGTCCTACTGGAACTGATAACTACGACTCTGGACTTTTTCTCGATAGAAAATTTTCTGATCTTTGGTTCGACCTTTTTTGGGGTCGTAAAATTTGTGCTGGGGCACGTGTCAATTTTACTATTTTTTTTTCTGAGTATGCCCCTTCTTTCAACCGTCTTGGTTTTCGAGATTTTTTTGAAGTGCTGAAAATATCTATGACAATGCTGTTCGTATGTTTTACTGCAATTTACAAATAAAAGACAACGACAACTTTTATTTTTGTGTAGCTGGGCAGGAACTTGAGTTCAATGCCATAGACATCAGCAAATACTTTCATGTTCCTGATATAGGTAAGGCATTAGTGGATATCAACCATGTCCAATTCCCTAATGGTGTCACCCTTGATTCCTTCAAAGAATTATTATGTCACCCTAAACCTGTTCCTCGTAGGGTGTATTCCAAACATTTGAATCAAAACTTCTATGAACTTCATAGGTTTTTCTTTTCTGTTCTTCTTCCAAAGAAGGGATCTTCTGACGAGATTACCTTTATGGAGTTATCAGCTGTGTACCATATTTATTTTGATATCCCTTTCTCTGTTCCAAAGACTGTCATGGCATGGATGCTTAACTACAAAAGTACAGGATGCAACCTTGTCTATCCTATGCACTTGGCTTCCATTTTCATGAGGTTTGATATTGATCTTCAAACTTGTCCTTAATCCGCCACTGCCATTGAACTCAGTAGGTCTAGATTGTATCCTACTTCTCCTCTGCCTCATGGTACTGAACCTACTGCTCCGGTTCACGATGATGACCCTGAGGCTCCTCTTGCTGCTCCAGCCCTATTCTGGGTTTTTACCCAGGTTTCTATCAGCGCTTTGATGATTTTGTTGCCTTCTCAGCGCAACGACATCAAGGTTATCTTCATTCTGAGTTCCGCCACATCTCCCAGGCTCAGGTGTTGCAGAATAGTATTGGTGACATTCACTGGAGTCATTCTCATGACCCCACACATTTAGTCACTATGCTTCATCACCCCAGCTTCCCTGGACCTAGGTTCGATGATGAGACGACTTTTCCTCATTTCGATCCTATTGCTGCATACTTTCCACCGGATGCTCCTGGAGGTGACGATACGCCGATGTGATGTGGACTTCAGTTAGTGGTTCGTTTGGATGCAGTTTACTAGATGATGATCTTTTATAGTTTTCTTTTTGTCTAAACTTTATAGTTTGACATTTAAAAGCAGTTTGTGTTGGATGTATCTTTCTTTATGTATGATATTTCATTTCTAGTTCATTTTGCTATGACTTGTTATTTGTGGATATCTTGTTCTTTGTGGTTATTACTCTATCATTACTTTCTTTACGGTTATGAACATTGTTGGCTTCACATATTACGGGGGAGCCAAAATCATTTTTGACATTGACAAAGGGGGAGAAGAGCAATACCAAAAATCAACAAAGTAATGCAAATACCAATACCAATTTTTTCAAAATGAACAATTCAGGTATTTTATTTCATTTTATTTAGATATATTTTTGTATAGACTCAAGTTTGTCAATTATCAAAATGGGAGAGACTGTTGGCCCATTTCCTGATGGTCACTCCCGATTTTGATAATCGACAATGACTTAAGTCAATACACAAAATATACGAACTGCTGCTAATCATTTCAGGTCAAGTGAAATAATATCAAAAAGTGTACTACTACATCAACAAGCATACAAATTATTATTCTGAAGCTTATTCTCATTAGAATCAGTCAGAGTCATTTTTACAATTTGTGAAACCCATAATTTTAGGATTAATGAATTACTGGATCTGTAGTGTAATTTTAGTTTATTGTTATTATTATATATTATTATTATTATTATTATTATTATTACTTATTAGTCAGAATTAGGAAAAAAATATTATTTTTAAAATAATCGTTGATTTTTGATTGTGGCCCTGCCTCCGATCCCGTGACCGGAGTCCGACCCCGAGTTCGAACCCGGTTTCCCGAAATCCAATCCCGTTCCGAACCCATTCTTTTTAACTCTTTTAAAATCTTGATTATTTATTATATATTGTTATAAAAAAAAATTCCCACGGATTGGCTTGGTCTCCCACGACCAAGCCAGCACCCCCTTATTTCTCCTATAACTTCTCCCTCATTCTCACTCTCCTCCACACAACTCCTTCTCCCACTCTCCCTTATAATAACACTCCACCACCTCAACCACTCACCACCAGCATCTTTACCCCTTCATTATCATTCTTCACAAGTTTTTATTCCTCTCCCTCTCCAGAGTTCGGCTCCCTCCGAGCCCTCCAGCCGACCCCGTTCCCGTCTCCGGCGCCCGAGCCTCTCCCGTTCGACCCCGGCTTCCTCCGGCCGTCCACGCCGGCCGCCCTCGACCCCAGCTCGCGGCCCCGCCTCCTCCGATGCCCAGCCGCGACCCTCGGCGGCCATCCGGCCACCGCCCGTCCGTGCGCGCCTCCAGCGCCCCGGCCCCACCCTACTTCCGGCCGCCCTCTTTCCGAGATCCGAGCGTCCCTATCTCGACCGACCCGTCGGAGCCAAGTTCCCCTCCGGCCAGCCCTACCTCCGCCCCGGCGCTGATTCTGATCCGAGAGGTCTCCGCCATTGTCCTGATCTTGCTGTCGTGTGATTTTGGAATATTTCGAGTCCGCGGGAAGTTGGTTTTTCTTCCAATAACTACATCTGAGAGCTCTAGCCGAGCACCCGAGGTATATTTCCATATTCTCCGTGTCCCTTCTCAGTATGTCGATGATGATTCGGTCCCCGATCCCGTTAAGGGATTCGGCTTAGATAATTTCGGGTTTTCCGAAGTCCATCTCGGAATGGTGCTGGCTTGACGTTTTGTGTTGTGGTTTGGAATATTGGTTTCGAGTGATAAGTTCTTCTGTTGGTTTTTGGTTCTGTGGCATTTCGAAATTTCTGAGTTTAGATTTCGGGTTTAATAATACTTCTGTTGCGGTTTCGATTTCGGATTTAATATTATTCCTGGGTTGGAATATTTGTAGTTTTGATAATTGGAGTCCCTGGTTTGGGACAGTTATTGGTATTTTTGGCATTTCTCCCAGTATTGGGTTGTCCCAATTGTAGAGGGGATGCTGCCCGAATTTTTAGAAAATATTTTTTAAAAAAAAGGATTTATATAAAATTCTAATTTCGAAAACCGGCTTTTGCAAAAGATTTGTTGTTTTGGTTTTCGATTACCTTTTTCTGAGCGACGACCAAATTCGGTCTATGGGCCCTAGCGAAATGCAAATGAAACCGGCCACTCCGGACGTTGAGGCATTAGCTAGAATGCGAAGTGATATTTTGGACCAAATCTGAGACTCTTTAATATTATATTTTATTTTATTTTTGAAACTGGTACTGCTTTTTAGTATTTATGGTGCAGGGCCTCGGCCTGCTGAATGGACCGCTTCCCGGCGTTCAGGATTCACCTGAGTTTTATTATTAAAAATAAATTCGATTTATGTAAAGGTTGTAAGGGCATAAGCCCAGTTTTCTATTTTCTTTGCTGCGACCCTGTATTGCGTAGAATAGATTTTATTTATTTTCTGGGATGTTGGTTTGTCGATAAACTCATAAAATATTAAAAAGACATTATTTTGGATATAGAAAATTATAACATTTTTTCACAATAAATAATTAGTAAAATTACAAGTTTGTATTGTTTAAACAAATTCACATCTTCTCATTTAAGAAAAATGTAGTTTTATATATATATATATATATATATATATATATATATATATATATATATATATATATATATATATATATTTAAAATACAAAGTTTTTGCCAAATTAACCGGTAATTGCTATTTTTTCCCAATTAATCAATAACTGACTTATTTAATTAAAATAATAAGGAAACGTAGATTGCGACGTTAGACGATTTCTGGTAGATTAATTAATAATCTAAAATATGACTAGGGTCTACTTCTAAAGATTGTAACTAGCACACCTAGAATGGTTTCATATTGGTTCTAAGCCAAGGTTCTCAACTGTAGGATCTCGGAGACGAACCTGACATCCTCCTCGGTACCGTCTTTCCCGATCCAGTCAACTAAACAGAGGCAAGTTACGGTTATATTTTCTTGTATTTTATTTAGTAATTGTCTAGCTGCAAGTTTAAACCACATTGCTACACGGAACCCTCACTACACCAAAATAGCTAATTAAGAACACTAAATATATTTCAATCTGGAACGCCTATTTAGCGTGCCTAGTGTTCGGAACTGAAGACAACTGTGCCAAAATTAAAAAAATGTTCCAAATATTATAGTTTCATTTTTAATAAAAATATTTAGTTTGGAACACACACAAACCATTCCAAAATTGTTCCAAATGATAAAAAAATCAAATCACGTGAGGTCACGTGAGCTTAACAAAGCATCCAGCCCCCTTTTCTCCAATCTGGCAGACAAAATTCCTAGCAACCCAAACCCTAATTCGCTTGTTCTCCAACTCTCTCCGCGACCCTAACTCTCTCTTTCGGGACCCCTAGCAACCTTAACCCTAATCCGCTCGTTCTCCTACTTTTCCAGCTCCCGTCTCGTCGCGTACGTAGGCGAGGATGTAAAGCCGGTGATCGACATCGGCGGCGAAGGCGACGTCGGCGAAGGCGAAGGTTTCGGCAAAGGAGGAGGAGGGGGAGAAAAGGGAGAGGGAGAGGAGGAGCCGAAGAAGAACAAGAGCGGGATGTCGATGTTGCAGAAGCTAACCCTCGGCTACGCCACCCTGCTCGGAGGTACTCAATATCGATTTCCGTATCGTGTCCGACACGACTCTAGACACGGTACCTTTTTTCGAATTAGTACATATGTTAACTGAAACAACTCTTATTATTATTTAGGTTTGGCTTATAAGCACATCTCTAGGTAGAACTAGAAGTTCAATTATATGGATATTGTTAGAATTTAACATACTTGCTGTGACTGACTTGTGCCGATATTTGTAAAAGTCGAAAGGATCAAATTGAGTGATGACTGTTGTTTCGGGTTAGTAATACTAGCCAGAAGTTTGCAGCACTTGGAGGGTAGTCCCCCTGGATTTTGAGGGGCGGAGGGTAGTTAAATTTTGACAAAAAATCAATCATATTGAGGACAACTGTTAACCTTTAGTTTTAATAACGAAATTATATTCCTACTGTATTTAATCTATTTGCTTTCTCTTGTGTTAATCAAGAAAGATGTGCATATGGGCTCTTGACAACAAAAAATGTTATGATACAATGTTCTGATATGATTTGCCCTCTCTTGCAATACAATTGTTCAATTAATCTCCAACTGGAAGTACACTCATGAGGTATTGAGAGCGGTCTGTCTATATTTGAAATCTGCAAAAAATTATCCTTGTAATAATATTGCATTGTGTTTGATGTAGATCCTCACATTGGTATAGGGCTCCTGAGGTGCTTCTTCACTACAAGAAAATATGGCTTTTCCGACGTTTATTTTTTCAACGTTTATGTTAAAGTCGTTTTAGGCATGATATACCGACGATATATCATAAATGTTGACAAATATCAACATTTTCTTGTAAATGTTAAGAATTTTCGACGTTTATTTTCTGGCATTTATGGTGATGTCGTCATAGATATGATATGCCAACGTTTCTCAATAAACGTCACGTAATTTGTTAGCATTTGGTTGTAAACCTGCTACTGAGTATAACGTTTATTTTTGCTTAAAAAAATAAGAGAAGGAAATCTGGTTTATTCCAAATATTTTTTTTTACTTTAAAACAAAAGAAAACGTCGGTACAGGAATAGGAAACGGAAACTACTCTAAAGTTTTCTAATTTTTTTCCCTCTGATATTTTGGGTGCAATGTATTTCCCTCATAAACCACTTTCTGTAATGCCCACCTGATCTAGAATTCTTCCATAAGTCGAAAACACTAATCTTCTCTTTACTCATATTAAATGCCGCGATCAAACCCTAAACCCTATCGATTTAGAATTTCGTGGCCCCAAACCCTAGCCATTTACCCCGCGACCCCGAACCATAGCCGACTGTCCTACGGCCCCGATTCTCAAACCCTTGTCGGCGGTCCCGAACCCTCTAATTCCTTTTGCGGCCCTGAACCATAGCCAGCTGCTCCGAACCTTATCGATTGATGTGAATAAAAGCATCACCTACGATTTTAACCGATTGAAGAACATAACCCTTCATATGTAAGTATATATTGACTTTTTACTGAATTTCATCACTAGTTGTCCACTATTTTTTTCTCACATGGAGGTTTTTTTTGTTTGATTCTAATTTCCCTTAATAAATCATTTTTTCATATGTTTCTTTGTTTTTGTTCGCTCAAATTAATTATTTACAAATAGCTTATCACATTGTCTGATGGAGGAGTGTTTTTCACAAGCTTGATTCTTTATAGTATTCCTTTAAATTTCAATACTACAATGATGACACATGATTTTTTGGTGTATGAGTTTTTTGGAGAAGCTTGTGACACAAATTCCTTTAATACTTATATACTTTATATTTTATTTTGTTAATTAGATGGTCGTAATACTGCTTGGAGTCATGCATATAGTTAAAAATGACAACACGACTTCTGGAATTGTAATAATTAATCCTTCCTAGGTTTTTTTGTGCGAGTCTTTAGCCTAGTATGGTGATACGTCGATGATTATGTATTGTAACTCTTATTTTTTGATTATTAATACTAGTAGGTTAAACATCCATTCAGGTTCAGTGCCTGGATGTTTGTACTTTAGAACAGTGAGCAACTATAAGGTATTTATGGTAACAAGCCTTAACACATCAACTATATTAATAGGTGCACCCTATAGTACGACTGGCCACTGAAATTGAACAGTATCTTCAGTTTCAAGATATCTTATTGTTCAATTAGTCATACCATGTATGATTCTCTTACTACTTTCTTTTCAGGTGTGTATTATAAATATATTACTGTATAGTTTATACATGGGTGAATCACTTAACCTATTGATATTGAACCATAATGATTCTTTTAATATCTAATTTCTTGCTTCAATGGAATTCATACGTATACAAAGAAGCCCCATCAAATAGATTTTTTTTTCCTCTTTGTATAATCTTTTGTTAGTTAATATGATCTACTGCTACCTCACGCCACAACACTTTTGATCGTGAAATATGATTGCTGGTCGAACCATTAGAATCACGTGAAAGTAGGTCTTTCCAACTTTGAGGGTCAATGACTTTCATAAAATGTTATTGGTGTAAAAACATGTGATTGAAGGTCCCTCTGGATCGAGTTTGATCCATGAATCTAAAAAATATTAATAGTTTTTTATCTCTCTCAATATCAAAGATATGTACCAATACCAAGTTTAAAAATTACATAACTGATTATATAGTGATTTGGAGAGATAATAGCAACTTATATCATTCTTTTAAATTTATCTTTTTGTTTATTTTTTAAAAAATAGATGAAACAAAAACAAAAAGGAGTAGACTATTTACTGCTTCCTAGTGTAGAAGGTCATGGCGCAGGGAACTGGATTATAATAAACTCTGGTGGGTTCTCATTTTCTGCATCTTATATCTGGCTTGATATTTTACAACAGTCTATTAATTGGCCTCAAATAAAATGAATAAGAAATAGGTTCCCAACATTTTATCAAGTAGTGTCACATCTACCATCATTCCTGTGATGCTCTGTTCAAAGGGAAGACTCAAATCCCCTTATAGATCTTCCTTTTATTTGCTGCTTTCTGAAAGTGAATTCTATTATTTGTTTCTTATGTTTTAGGTACTGCGATAGTTCATGCTCTTGAGGAGAATGCAATAGCATACTACAATTTGGAAGGCCTTTGGACAAAAATTGCATCCCCAAAGAGTTCTAATCAGGTTAGCTTGCAGCTGATACTTGCGTAAGTCATTAATCATATGATATCTTTTAAATACTATAATTCCAACTCTTCAATGTTACTTCAACCTTTCCATTTAATATGGATTTTTTTACTGAAGTTTATACTTCACATATCAATCCACGATGTATGGTCCAAGGTTGCTGAGGGAGGACCTGGCTTTTTGGCTTTAATTGAGAAAAGAGGGAGCATATGGAATCTATGGTCCCAGGTTGCTGCACTTGAAAGGTGGGGAGATTAATCCATCTCTACCATAAACATACACTAATAGTATAGTGGTGGATTTGGATTTTTGGAGTAGAAGTTGATATATGTTTATCTAGGATTGGATTTTATTTATTTTAATCTTAGGGGCTTAAATTTTAGTAGAATAGTGTTCGTAATTTTTTTTGTAATGTTTTAGGTTCTTTTTTAGTGTCAATTTGATAGCCTTGATTTCCAATAAAAATGTAAATTTGTGATGATTAATGATGTTTTGGTGTCATGGCTTCATCATATCTTTGTTTGTCTAAGACGACTTTGGCATGTTTTGCATTTCAGGATTATCAGCCTTGTAGAAGGATGGAACCGTTTTGAGGAACTCCACAGGTATGGTGAATTGTATAGTTAGCAAGAGTCTTTTGATATTCTACAAACATAGAAGCCATTCATGCTGCCCATGTATGATGTATAATTTTACTATTTGTTATATACAATGTTCAGATATCCTATAATTCTACTACTTGTTGAATATCATTTATTTCCTGCAATTGTATGTTCATCTTCAAAATGAAGCTGTTTGTTTTTGCGTTTCTCATCATCACCCTGCAATACTTCATAACTCTATCTGATGAACTCTTTTTCTTTGTCTAGAATACCAAATCCTCTGACTGTATTGTCTCTATAATAACTAAGAACTGTTGCAGTTGAGGTACCTTTAAGCTTCCTTACATTACTTGTATACACTCTTCCTTGTCATACATTTGAGCCTTTCAATATGAAAATATGGTTCAAATAGTGTATCGTGCAGCTGGCTCTGATATTATCAATATGATCAGACTTATCTGAAAAATTATTGGATGAATAAGTTCATTGTTTTTTCTTTTCTTTATGGTTGTTCATTGTTTTTTCTTTTCTTTATGTGCCTCGTTGAATGAATAAGTTCTTAATTGTGATCAAATTATTTTATCATATTTTTAACAATCTTTGAAATGTTTACAGGACGTCACATTTTTTGCTTCCTCGGCTATCATAGTTCCAGGGCCTACGCTCACTAACAAGAACATCAAGTGTCAAAGACTCAAATTATTTTCACAGCTCAGATATTGTTTTTTTGGTGTGGTAGACAACTTGTATTAAACTTACAATGTTTATGTAAGACATTTGGCTATTTTGTGTATGTAGCTTTAACATTATCTATTCTCTATGCACTTGTTCTATGGAAGTTCGTTTACTTTCATTTTATGTTTTTGTGAGTTCTACGTTTATAAATTCTCAAGATGATTACAAGTTTGTGTCATTTGTTATTCTTTCTTATAAAATTCAGCGCTACAGATTTTGTAAGTCATAGTACTTATGCTAGTTATATATTATTTCAAGCTATACGTGTGCAATTTCAAATGATGTGGGTATATATATATATATATATATATATATATATATATATATATATATATATATATATATATATAGAAAATTGGAACACATTTTAGGTGTTCCAAAATTTGGCAAGAAAAGTATTCTGGGATGCTTTCTTAGGAACACATTTCTAATGTTCCATCATTGGAACTATTTTTGGCTGTTCCAATAAGTGAAAAAAAAGTAATTTGGAATGTTTTGTTGGAACTCTTTTTTGGAACACTTTATTGGTGTTCCAATATTGGAACACCAGAAAAGCATTCCAATAAATGTTTACTGGAACGCCTTTATTCCGTTCCAACAAATCTGGCAGCCCATAAATAAGCATGGAATATAGGTGTGCCTAAAATTATTTGGAACGGAATTTTAGCGTTCCAAAATGACCTTTTTGGTGTAGTGCCTCTCCTAGGGTTCAGATATTGATTGATATTGATTGTGGGGATTGGGGGAATAGTGTAACGTTTATTGACAATACCCCCCTATATTGCAGGATTGTGCGAGCTTACCCCTCTTACACACGGGGATAAGCCGTATCGCGTCGCTAGGATGCTATTGTATAACCTAAGCCGGTCATAGATGATTACACATTCAAATCATATTGTTTTTAATCGTAGAACTACTGGAAAATATTGTTTCAACTGTTTAGCCTGCACTTTTCCATTATTACTTGAAATATGAGATATATATTCGTACTTGCTCCCTCCTGACTGGAGACAACATTTTTAGGTGACATTGAGGATGCTGAGCTATTGTACAATAGCTATTATGACCCGATTTTGTACCCCATGGTGTTGCCGGAGTCCCCCTTGGAGGACGCAAGATCTGAGGCCGACGAGCCGACCGCTTAGCTAGTCATTTCCAGTTTCCAGTTTTACTGTTTTGGAATTTTGTTAATTTGAATTCAGCACTTTATTTTCAGTTCTTTCATTCCAGTTGTACTTTTCAGATGTTGAATAAAAGTTTTAAAATTTTCGTATATTGAGTTGTGACAAATGTATAGATGTCGTTGTGAACACATGCATATAGAACAGCTTACTGTTGCCGTCTCACAATGGTGCAGGCTGGGCATGATCCGGTTCGACCCAATTATTTGGGATCGGGTCGTGACACAATTTATTATGTATTTTATCTTTATTGAGTCTAAGATATAAATTGTAAGATCGACGGGATACTACAGGCTTAGGTAATCACAGTCCACTCTTCAATACAGCCTACTCATCCAAAGTCCACTTACCAAACATACCATTCACTTTTTTGCAACAGAATTTGGCAAATATTTTATATTTGAACTGAGACAGAACTCAGGCCGAGTTCGGTCCGAACTCTGGCCGAGTTCGGTCCGAGTTCGATCAGTTTGAATTCAAATATTTGTTGCCTCCAAATCTGCATGCAACGTTCGTTTGCAAAATCTTTGCATCCGAACTACGCCCGAATTCTGTCCGAGTTTGGTCCCAAAAAATACCTATAAATAGAGGAGAATTTCTCATTTCAAATCACCCATCAATTCATCTTCTCTTCTCTCTTCAATAAGTGTTTTCATTTGATCTAAAGTTTTTATATTCCACCTACACATCTCTTAGCCAAAAGCCAGTAATATCTATTTGATCTAGAGTCTTTTGATTCTCAAGAGTTGTAAAGAGGTCGTTCAAAGTTCAGAAATTATCTCTGTTTTCAGAGCTGGTCATGCGCTCGTCGCCAAGCACAGTGTTGTAAAGTCGGTCATACGCTTGTCAGCAAGCACGGTGTTATAAGAGACTGTAAGCTCTCAATTAGCTTGTGCAATAGTGGATTAATATCGAGCAAGAGTACTCGAGACTGGATTAGTCCTTTCAGAGGGATACCAGTATACATCGCTGTGTCACTGAGTTTGATCTTTCTATCTCTTGCTACATTTATTTATTGTCTCTTTATTTACTGCCATAGTTATCTGTTTTTTAAATTTATTAATTGGTAATTATTTTCCACTGCACTCACATTCACTCTATTCACCCCTCCTCTAGAGGTGCTCAATGGTCCTATAATATGGTCGCAACCTATGAACATCAAAAGACGTGTATTGTCACGCCCCACTCCCGTAGGAGCGATCGTCCTCGCTAAGGCGTGATGCCGTACGAGGCTAGATTGCACTCGTGCAAGGCAGTTTCATAACGGCCGATTACATCGGCGGCGACGGGATCGTCGCACAGAAGTTTCAAGCAGAAACATTGAACATGCAGCAGAATTTAAAATCAAAACACAAGTTATTCAAAAGAACTCTTTATTGATATTGAAACAAAGGTTACAATGGGCGCAAGCCATGATTACAAGTCTCTCGTGCTCACTTTTCTCTCATTTTAGAAGTCACTCTGCTCTCTCTCTCATCTCTCGATACAGTGCTTGAGCCAGCGGAAGCTTCGGAAGGTGATGTCCACACATTATGTCCCGTATACGTCATGACTTCCCGCGGCCGCACGCTTCGAATCGCTAAGGAACTCCATGCCTCGACGGATCCAAGCGAGCTCCGCACCATAAGCTTCTACCTGCGCCTGCACATGAAAACTATGTGGGTGTCAGTGCTCAACTGTACTGGTGGAGTGAGCTCCTCGCCCACCCATACAAAATCGACACGTTTATTTTATTTTGTGCAATACAAGTCCCTTTACGATTGTCTTTCTAGTCTTGCCTTAGGATCGATTTTATGACATACGCCTTTGCATACTTGTGTCTGAGGACCATCTCGTGCTTGCAACAACAACGTTAACTTATTCTCTGCCTCTAGACCCCTTCTCGTGCCAACAACGTTAACCTATCAAGTCGTGTTTGCCTTACGGCCAAAATCAGGGACGCAACTCTGTTGGCCCATTGGTCATATGGTCAACCTGATTTTAATAATTGATCAAACTCTATCTGGATATACGGGACATCTCGGATTCTTGGACATGATCAAGATTGGCTATCCACTGAATTTAAGACCGAAGATCTGTTTGCCTACTCGAGTCTGTAAATTCCTTATGCAATGTATTTTTCATTTTATTTGAGTCTAGGAATATGTTGTACACCGAGTCGTACTGGCAAATAGGCTATCCCTTAAATGAGTTCAAAATGTTTTTAAAATGACCTCTCAAAAAGGTTTACAAAAATTTTTTTAAAAAGGTTTTCAAAAATCACCAAAAGCCTTTTCAAAAACCCTAACTAAACCCTGACTTAACCCTGACAGAACTCGGACCGAGTTCGGCCAGAGTTCGGCCAGAGTTCGGTTGGTGGCCGTTGTGATTTTGAATCCTTGGAACTTGGTCCTCCTGCAGTTGCAGATTTGACCGAGATTTGCTCAAAGAGTTCTGTCCAAATTCTGTCCGAATTCTGTCAGAAGTCTGCCTTTGGAACTCCTATAAATAGAGAAGGATTTCGATTATTTTAACTCACTCATTCACTTTCAATCTTCTCTCTATCTAAAGCTTTCAGTCTTCCAAAGAGTTTTCTAGAGCTTTCAATTTCAGATCCCAAGCCAGTTACAATCCTCTAGTCAATTTGCCAGTGCGGTACGGTCTAGAAGTTTCTGAGAGATTGTAATCAGAAGGCTTGATTGAAGAATACCTCTTCACATTTGAAGTTGGACGAGTTCTTCGTATCAAAGCTCGCGTTGTAGAAGTTGCAAGGACTTCGTAAGAAAACTTACAGTTTTTCCAATAGTGGATTCAACTGGTAGCAAGAGTTCTACCGACTGGATTAGTCCTCAACAGAGGGATACCAGTATACATCGCTGTCTTTGCATTTGCTCTCTTAACTTTGCCTTTACATTATTTTTGTGATTAATATTCTGTGATTGTGCTGCTAACATTTTTTAATTAGCATTATTCCGCTGCCAACTCTATTCACCCCCCCTCTAGAGTATTACGCTTTACTATTTCGTTCCTACAATTGGTATCAGAGCAGGTGTTACAGGTAAAGCAAAAGTAACAGTGCAATTATTTATTCATTTTAATTAACTGTTATATAGATCACAGCACAACACATGGCAACTGTGAAATTCACAAGTGAAGGCCAGGCCACAAACAGACCCCCACTGTTTGATGGTACGAATTATACATATTGGAAAACACGGATGAGTTTCTTCTTGAAATCTCTTGACTTTGATTTATGGTCCATTGTTCTTGATGGCTATCAAAAGCCACCTCGTATAAATGTTGATGGAGTTTTAGTTGAAAAACCCTATAGCAGATATACAGAGGAAGAAAAGAAAAGGGCCAGTCTTGACGCACGTGCCATTAATGCTCTTTTTTGTGCTTTAGACAGAACTGAATTTAACAGGGTGTCTATCTGCACAACGGCTAATGAAGTGTGGAAGCTACTTGAAGTCACACATGAAGGCACGACTCAAGTCAAAGAATCTAAAGTCAACAGACTTACTCAAGAGTACGAGGCGTTCAAGATGAAGCCCAACGAAACAGTTACACAAATGTTCAAGAGGTTCTTGGATATTGTAAATCCTTTGTCCTTCCTAGGCAAAGATTACAGTAACCATGAAAAGATTCGCAAACTCCTGCGAGCTCTCACCAAGAACTGGATTCCAAAGGCTACTGCAATCATTGAAGGGAACGACCTCACAACTATGTCCCTCGAAGTACTCATGGGTAAGCTACTCACTCATGAACTGGACCTACAAGATTTTGAAGAGCCTGCACCAAAAGAGAAGACGATCGCCCTCAAGGCTCAGCACGGAAAAGCTGCTGAAGATGACTCAGACATCAGTGGATCTGACGCTGAAGATCAAGCACTCCTAGCAAGGAAGTTCAAAAGATTCATGAGACATGAGAAGAGAGTCAAAGAGAACAATAGCAACAACTGGTACCAAGAAGATGCTGTCTGCTATGGTTGCAAGAAGAAGGGACGCATGAAGAAGGATTGTCCCATAAACTCATCATCAAGCAAAAAGAGCAACAGGTATGAAAAAGGGAACCTGAAGAGATCAACATCACGGAAATATGCCAACACCAGCATATGGCATGAAAGTGAAGCCAGTGACTCAGAAGACGAACAATCAGAAGACGCTGCAAACGTATACTTTATGGCATCCGATCAGGTAACTACTGAACCTGTAGTTGATACTTATGATGACTTCACCTTTGAGCAATTAGGAGATGCCTTCAGTGACCTGATGACTGATTACAGGAAACTGCGTAGCAAGTATCAGACCTTTAAGAAGGTACTCAAAGAGTACAAAGGTGAAATAGGTAGACTTACCGACCTACTAGCTGAGGTTAGAAATAATGTTAGTGAGTCTGGTAAGCTTTCTTCAATAAAGCTCTTATTACACGAGACTACCAAGTCATCTGAAGAGAAAGACAAAATTATTGACCAACTCAAGGAAGAACTTTCTATAGAGAAGAAAAGTCTTCGATGTGCACAAATCAGAATGGAATCACTCACTTCTGATTATACTAAGTTGTATGACACTTCTAAAAGATTGGAAATTAGGTTAGGAAAACAGCCTGAGCCTGCTGCTTCCTACCCTAACACGTGTCACTTACCGAAAAATCGAAACATTCCCAAGCCAAACACTGTCGGACCTTACCCTATCAAACCTTTATCCCAAAAGGTTAAGCCCAAACAGGATTATAGGCATGCTTTCTTCTATACTAGAAAACCCAAACCTACCAACCATGCACACCACTCAGCTTTCAACACTCGACATGCACAATATTACTATTGTGGCCTCATTGGTCATATTTTATCTGCATGTAGAATAAGAAAGCTTGTAGATTTAAATATTTATGCCTGGATACCAAAAGCTAACAATTTAGGACCCTACAAGAAATGGGTACCAAAAGTTTCATCTGTAAACTGTTTTGTAGGTAGAACACCCTTCACATGCTAGAAGCAAATGGATCCTCGACAGCGGTTGCTCACGGCATATGACCGGTGATGCTACCCTATTTGCAACACTGTCGAAGAAAAAGAAGGAAGGCTATGTCTCCTTCGGTAATAACTTGAAAGGGTATATTATTGGTATCGGTGATGTTGGTAAGTCTTCCTATCCTGTAATTAAGGATGTCTGTCTGGTTATCGAGTTGAAACATAACCTACTCAGCATAAGTCATCTAGCTGATCATGGTTATGGCATCAACTTTGGCAAAGACAAATGTACTATAGTTGATAGCTCAACTGGTAGTACTATCTTTGAAGGTATCAGGGAAGACAATATATATGTTTTCTATTTGTTAGAAGAAACTAACATTTCAGGTAGATGCTTAATGGCCAAAAGTGATGAGAGTCATCTGTGGCATATGAGACTCGGTCACGCTAATATGGATACAATATCAAGATTATCCACAAAGAAGCTAGTACGTGGTTTATCGGACATTACATTCAAGAAGGATTCGGTATGCAGCCAATGTGAAAGGAACAAAGCTACCAGATCCACATTCAAGTCAGTAAACGCAGTATGTACTACTAGACCTCTACAATTGCTTCATATGGACTTAATTGGTCCTAGCAGAGTTGCTAGCCTCAGAGGTAAACTTTATGCTTTCGTAATTGTAGATGATTTCTCTAGATTCACGTGGGTATATTTCTTGACACGCAAGAATGATGCATTATCCGAATTTGTCGCCTTTTGCAAGAAGGTACAGAATGAAAAAGGTTACATGATCACTCGCATAAGAAGCGATCATGGAGGCGAATTCGAGAATGCTGATTTTGAGCAATTTTGTGACACACACGGTTTTGTACACGAGTTCTCCTGCCCTAGGACTCCACAACAAAATGGAGTTGTGGAACGTAAGAACATAACTCTAACCGAAATGGCCAGAGTGATGTTAAACCAGTTTAGCCTACCCAAATATTTCTGGGCTGAAGCTGTCAACACAGCTTGCTTTGTACTCAATAGAGTTCTAATTCGAACCAAATCGAAGAAGACTCCATTTGAGTTATGGTTTGATAGAATTCCTTCAGTTTCATACTTTAGAATTTTTGGCTGTAAATATTTTATTCTTAATACAAAAGACAATTTGGGAAAATTTAATAAAAGGCCGATGAAGGTATATTTTTAGGTTATGCGGCCAAGAGCAAAGGATACAGAGTCTTCAACAAGCGTACCATGATCATCGAAGAGTCAATCAATGTCACTTTTGATGAATTGAATCAAATGACTATTGATGACAATGACGAAGATACATCTGTACCAAGCTCAACTCCAGCTGATTCTCAACCAAGCTCTGCACTAGCTGAACCTCCTAGAGAAGATCCAGGAACCAGCTAACTTCAGAATCTACCGAAAAGGTTGAAATTTACAGCTGATCATCCAAAAGATTTGGTAATTGGTGATATTACCAAAGGAGTAAGTACTCGTACATCCTGTAGAGATATTGTTTCTAGTGTTGCATTTATTTCACAGCTAGAACCCAAAACTATTGATGAAGCATGTAGTGATAGTTTTTGGATAGATGCTATGCAAGAGGAATTAAACCAATTTGAACGGAATCAAGTTTAGAAACTTGTTCCCAAGCCTATTGATCATCCGGTCATTGGCACCCGTTGGGTATTCCAGAATAAACTAAATAAGAATGGTTTAGTGACTCGTAATAAGGCTCGACTCATAGCTCAAGGATACAATCAAGAAGAAGGTATCGACTACGATGAGACTTATGTCCCAGTTGCGAGATTAGAATCCATTCGCATGTTATGTACATTTGCATGTTTTCATGATTTCAAACTTTTTCAAATGGATGTCAAGAGTGCTTTTTTAAATGGCTTTATAAAAGAAGAAGTTTTTGTAGCACAACCTCCAGGTTTCACGGATTTCAAAAACCCTGATCATGTTTTCAAGTTGAAGAAAGCTCTATACGGTTTAAAACAAGCCCCTCGTGCTTGGTATGATCGTCTAAGCTCTTTTCTACTTGACAACAGCTTTTCAAAAGGCAAGGTTGACACTACACTGTTTATTAAGTCTTTTAATGGCAAACTTCTTTTAATTCAAATCTATGTTGATGGTATTATATTTGGATCTACTGATGAATCTCTGTGTCAAGAATTTTCTAAGTGTATGCAGAATGAGTTTGAGATGAGCATGATGGGAGAGCTGAAATTCTTTCTCGGATTGTAAATCAAACAAACTGATAATGGGACATTCATAAATCAAGCCAAGTACACAAAAGACTTGCTAAAGAAGTTCGATCTGGACAATGTCAAACCTATTGGCACTCCAATGACAACTACAACAAAGCTTGATTCAGATGAGCAAGGCAAGCCAGTCGACACACGTAAGTATCGAGGTATGATTGGTAGTTTACTTTATTTAACTGCTAGTCATCCAGATATAATGTTTAGTGTTTGCCTGTGTGCACGTTTTCAAGCTAACCCAAAGGAATCACATTTGTCTGCAGTTAAGCGTATCTTTCGATACCTTAAAGGCACTTCTTCTGTTGGCTTGTGGTATCCCAAAACTAAGTCCTTTGACCTTATTGGTTATTCGGATACAGACTTTGCTGGATGTAAAGTTGATAGAAAAAGTACCAGCGGCACTTGTCATTTCTCAGACAAGGCTTTAGTCTCATGGTTTAGTAAAAAGCAAAATTCTGTAGCCCTATCAACAACAGAGGCTGAGTACATCGCCGCAGGACGTTGTTGTGCTCAGATTTTGTGGATGAAACAAACCCTAGAAGACTATGATTTATTTTACACACATATTCCTATTTTCTGTGATAACACGAGCACTATTAATTTGACTAAGAATCCAGTATGTCATTCTCGTACTAAACATATCGAGATTAGACATCATTTTCTTAGAGATCATCATCAAAATGGAGATATAAACCTTGTGTACATAGATACTGAAAATCAACTAGCTGACATCTTCACTAAACCTCTAGCGGAAGATCGTTTCAATTATTTACGTCGAGAATTAGGAATTTTGGACGTCAATAATATTAATTAATTTTGTTTTATGATTATATATCATTATGCAAAAACTGTGTTAGAGACAAGCCAATAAAGAGTCTATCTGTCACCACAACTACAGTTGAAGCGAAGCGGTGCTTAAGAGTTCCCCGATGAACCTCCGCCAGCTGGGACAGTACTCCTACAGCTAATCTGAGACAGTCGTTGTGTAACGACATTTAATTCATAAAATAATATTAATTATGTTAATTGAAGGCTAAAATAACTAATCTTTGAATTAAATATTTGAAATGAGACAATAAAAAAGAATGGCAAAAATCAACTATGAAGAACCCTAGTGTCTGGTTATATATACAGAACCCGAGCAGCCCTTCTTCTTCATTGCTTCCAAATTATTTCAAACAGCAGCAGCAGCCGACCCGAACACCAAAACCCTAGTTCTTCACCACCCTATTCCATCCAATCCAAGTGGTAAAATCTCTCCAAAATTTGGAATCGTGCGGAGATCGTCGTTCTCTACGACATATCTTGATTTCGTGAGGTATAACTCCATCTCTCTCCACCTTTCAATTAGTGTATTTTTGCACATATGGCACCTAAATTCAATCCATCTAAGAGAAAGAAGACGACTCCTAGTGAGGAAGGGTCATCTTCGCATCCGCATACGGATTCCCTCTTCTCGTCAGTCCAAACGAGCGACGGTGCGTTCGACGGGTTTTTCTTTCAAACCCTCGACCAAGCCCTACTGTGGTATGGTGATTTTTCTATGCGATCCATATGCACAGGCGCTCCAGTCAAATGGACTATATTTTCTGATCATCGTCATTTATTTGAGGCATTAGGGTTATATCTTTTTGTTAAAATCTGCTTCCCTATAGCAACTAATGCCATTAGATTATTTTATTGCAATCTCATATTAGATACTTTTGATGTGAGCACTCGTGTTGGAGGTATTGATATCAATTTTGATGATAGCCTCTTAGCGGAGATCCTTGGTATCCCTAACGAAGGTGAACCGCTAGTCGATATCACTGATTTTGATTTTCCCGAAGGCACAACACTCGAAAGTTTTAAAGCGGAACTCTGTGCACCTGATAGAGTACGCTCTGGAAAGTTCAAGGCTAATAACCTGAACTTGTTTAACTATGAATTGCATCACATCATCTATTCCACTATTCTTCCAAAATCTACTTCCAAGAATGATGTGACATCTCTTGAGCTGTCCACCATGTACCACATTCTTAAGGGGATTCCATTTTCTGCCCTTAAGACCATGATTCAGATGATGGGTCATTGTCGTGCAAGAGATAGAAATCTCTCTTACGCGATGATTCTCCTACGCATCTTTCAGCGCTTCGATATCGATCTGTCGACTTGTACTCAGGACCCTGAGCCCAAGTTTCTTCAGTTATCTCGTCATAGCATGACTGCTACAGCTCCACCTCGTGCTACTCCTACTGTACCTCCTCCACCACCTCATAAGTATGCCATGACATTTGAGGGCATACATCAGCATTTATCAGCTTTGCACATCTCGATGACGGACATGGCTCGCGAGCGTGAGTTTCGCGACATCACCCCTTATCAGGCGATGGCAAACTCCTTGGCTGATCTTCGTTTCGCCCAGACTGGTCATTCAGCCGGTTTTATCCCTCGAGACCCAGCTTTTTCGGGTTACCGCTGTGAGGATGAGGCTGTCCATGCCTACTTCCAGCCAGGTAACGCCTATGATTGGTATCGTGCACCTCGTGATTACGTTGGTGAGTTCTATGCTGGCGCCCCTACTCATCCTTCTGGCGCTGGTACTTCTGGTGCTGGTCCTTCAGGACATGCTGGTCGAGCTGATGTTGATGATGACGAGGATAGTGATGAGGAGATGTGATTTGATTTTTTAGTGACATTTTATAGTACACTTGGAAATGCTCCGACATTTCAAGTTTTTATTAGTACTATTTGATTTTTAGTAGTACTTTCTAGGTTGCTTCAGTACTATTTTCATTTATGGACATGTTTATGGTGTTTCAGTTATGGCATTTCAGTTTATTTCAGCACTTTGTTTCAGTTTTAGCACTATCTTTTTATACTGCTTCTTCATTACAAACTGCCTGTGAAATAGCATGCCTGAGATTTTTTTATGTTTTTGAAACAATACATGCCTGTAATGATATTTCTCTAATTTTTTTATATATTTTCTCACTATTTGTTACTTATGCATTGATTGCGGGGGAGCCTTTTCTTTTGCAATTATTTTGCTAAGTGACAAAGGGGGAGAAAATTAAAGATCTAACATTTTTTTGAGAATACAGGATATGAACAATTCTACTTCTACTTTTTGATATTTTTGAACAAGCTTAATGTTATATCATTCATAGTTTGTCAATTATCAAAATAGGAGAGATTGTTGGCCCATTGGTCATATGGTCAACCTGATTTTAATAATTGATCAAACTCTGTCTGGATATACGGGACATCTCGGATTCTTGGACATGATCAAGATTGGCTATCCACTGAATTCAAGACCGAAGATCTGTTTGCCTACTCGAGTCTGTAAATTCCTTATGCAATGTATTTTTCATTTTATTTGAGTCTAGGAATATGTTGTACACCGAGTCGTACTGGCAAATAGGCTATCCCTTAAATGAGTTCAAAATATTTTTAAAATAACCTCTCAAAAAGGTTTACAAAAAGGTTTTCAAAAATCACCAAAAGCTTTTTCAAAAACCCTAACTAAACCCTGACTTAACCCTGACAGAACTCGGACCGAGTTCGGCCAGAGTTCGGCCAGAGTTCGGTTGGTGGCCGTTGTGATTTTGAATCCTTGGAACTTGGTCCTCCTGCAGTTGTGGATTTGACCGAGATTTGCTCAAAGAGTTCTGCCCGAATTCTGCCCGAATTCTGTCAGAAGTCTGCCTTTGGAACTCCTATAAATAGAGAAGGATTTCGATCATTTCAACTCACTCATTCACTTTCAATCTTCTCTCTATCTAAAGCTTTCAGTCTTCCAAAGAGTTTTCTAGAGCTTTCAATTTCAGATCCCAAGCCAGTTATAATCCTCTAGTCAATTTGCCAGTGCGGTACGGTCTAGAAGTTTCTGAGAGATTGTAATCAGAAGGCTTGATTGAAGAATACCTCTTCACATTTGAAGTTGGACGAGTTCTTCGTATCAAAGCTCGCGTTGTAGAAGTTGCAAGGACTTCGTAAGAAAACTTGCGGTTTTTCTAATAGTGGATTCAACTGGTAGCAAGAGTTCTACCGACTGGATTAGTCCTCAACAGAGGGATACCAGTATACATCGCTGTCTTTGCGTTTGCTCTCTTAACTTTGCATTTACATTATTTTTGTGATTAATATTCTGTGATTGTGCTGCTAACATTTTTTAATTAGCATTATTCCGCTGCCAACTCTATTCACCCCCCCTCTAGAGTATTACGCTTTACTATTTCGTTCCTACAAACTCCACGATAGATCCCATTTCTATATGACCGTGCTACCTCCTTGAGGCAGTGCCTCGCCACTTACTGACTTACCTATACTTGTGTTATGACAGCGCAGCCGTGTCTCATAATTGAGGTCATGCCCAACAACTCAACGTAACTTCACCCAACTTGCCCTACGGCCCTTCTCGACTTAACTCGCAACGACTCCAGTTTGACTTATGCAATTCTATGCCAACGACTTAACACTCGACGCCACATCTCGTGCCGAAGCACGGGCCTTTACTTAGCCAAACCCTAGGCCTCATAATACTTTGGGTGCAACCGAGCACATGTTTCATAACTCAAGTCATACCGTGCTTACGCTTCCTTTGTTACGACCGACACCGTGCATGCAGATTCGCCGCTTAGCACGCCAATTATCTATATGAAAGGTCACTGGCACGACAAGCCATCATGGACATAGCCTGGCAATCGGGACCCTTGCACCGCAGGTTGCGATCCCCGATGCAAGTCCCCGAACTACCGGTTGCTTCATACCCAGCTTGGCTATATCGTGTTTCCTCCTAGGCCGAGTCGATCCCGTGGCCCCGGGTTGCCGCTCGAAGAAACATCGCCCTTGTCGATAAGTTGTCCATGACCACGCACCTACGAGACATCTAGACTCACGTAAATGCATGGCCTAATTTGTTGGTATGATTGGAACTATACTTAGCACTCGTGCTCTGAACCATACTTTACATAACGTGCATCGGGACCGTGAGACTCCCAACCGAGGGAACGTCTCATACTTCTTAACGTGCATAGGAACGTGAGACTCCCAACCGAGGGACTACCTCACACTTCTTAACGTGCATAGGAACGTGAAACTCCCAACCGAAGGACCGCCTCATATATCAGGGAACGACTACTGCATAGACTTCCAACTTAACTTGAACCAAACGTGTTCCTTAAATGCTATAGATCGTGGCTGACTTTACATCGTGCCGACCGTGGCTCGTGCCTTAGACAGACCTTGTTCTCTAGGCGATGCTGTCGCTCAAGTCATATAAGTTATACAACGAGCCTTGATCTCGAGGGACTACGCGACTTGACAACCGCAGATAGAGTGGGACAGTGCTTGAAATGGCTTTGATAGCCCAACACAACTCTTGCCTAACTTATTCGGGCAACGACTCGACGAGCAAAGCCTACGCCGAGCTTCGCAATCGAGGGAACGTGCCGTGCACGCGTTCGACTTGAACAACCAAGTTCTCGGGTGCCTAGACTTAAGCCAAAAGCCATGCAAGACGACTTAACTCACGGGACGTGCAAAGGCTATGCCAAGCCTTGGACGACAGGACCGTGCATACTTTATTAAGTATTTATGCGGGCGATGCCTATGACTTAGGCCAATTCAAGCGTTGGGGCAAAACGATGGGACCGTTCATGCTTTATCAAGCATTCACGCGGGCGACGCCTATGACTTAGGCTAATTCGAGTGTCGTGGCAACTTAGTAATTTAAACCAACTTCCTTCTCCCAAGCCACGGGACGAAGGATTCGAGTGTCACTTTGAAAGCACGTTGAACACACTTCTAAGATTGCCGTGGGACCTTTTTCCAAGTTTTAGCATTTATCGACCCGTCGGGATTATTCCCTTAGCTATGTACGTTCGTAGCTTTTATATTAGCCTACTTGTGCAAGTTGAAAACATGCGAGTTACTATGTGAAGGCTAAGATGAGGCAAGTTCACCGAAGCTACCCCACCTGAGCGATGAGTCACCTCGACCGAGCGAGCCTTCGAGCAGCCGTTGTAAGGCTAAGTCCGAACGCCGTCGGCATTTCGATTCCTCCGAT
>JANAVB010033019.1:6603684-6620908 GCA_029216955.1 Iris pallida
CAATATCTTCACTGGCTGCTCAGTAATTACAAGGCTCGGTCCGATCTCCAACTCTGAATGATCTAGCACATGGCTGGGGTCCGGAACGTATCTCCTCAGCTGAGACACATGAAAGACATCGTGAACTCCTGCTAGATTGGGTGGAAGTACAACCCTGTAAGCTACCTCTCTGATCTTGCCAAGTATCTCGAACGGTCCAATGTATTTGGGGCTCAACTTGCCGCCTCGTCCGAACCGGATCGTCCCTCTAGTAGGTGATATCTTTACCAGTACCATATCTCCATCAGCGAACTACATCGATCTGCGACTAGCATCGGTCCAATGTTTCTGCCTGTCCTGAGCGACTCTGAGCCTGTCTCCGATCATCCCTACCTTCTCTGCTGCATCCGTGATAATCTCTGGCCCAAGCATAACTCTAACCCCAACGTCATCCCAAAAGAGCGGTGTACGGCATCATCGTCCATATAGTGCCTCGAAAGGAGACATACCGATGCTGGCTTGGTAGCTGTTGTTGTATGCAAACTCTACCAAGTACAGATGGCTTTTCCATGACCCGCCAAAGTCTACCACACAAGTCCTCAGCATGTCCTCTAGCGTCTGTATCGTCCTCTCGGACTGTCCATCTGTCTGTGGATGGTACGTTGTTCTGAACTTGAGCCGGCTGTCCAACTCTTCCTTCAAGCTTCCCCAGTAGTGGGACGTGAATCTGCTATCTCGGTCCGACACGATACTCACTGGTACTCCATGCAAGCGAACTATCTACTGCATGTATAGCTTTGCCAACTTTTCGGTAGAGAGCCCCACCTTGAAGGGTATGAAGTGTTGCACACTTCGTTAGCCTGTCTACGATGATCCAATGGTATTATTTCCTCCTTGGGAACGAGGAAGCCCTGAGACGAAGTCTATCGTAATGTGTTCCCACTTCCACTCGGGAATGGGTAACGGCTACAATAGACCAGCTGGCCTCTGACGCTCCGTCTTGACCTACTGGCAAACTAGACATCTCAAAATAAAACATGATACATCCCTCTTCATCCCGTGCCACCAAAGATGTTCTCGCAAGTCACGGTACATCTTGTTGGCACCAGGGTGAATAGAATATCGCGATCGATGCGCCTCATGCAAGACTGCCTCTATCAGCTCTTCCATCGACACGTATGACCGGCTGCCATGCCTCAAGGATCCATCCTCTGCTACGGTTAAGTCAAAGTTTACGAAGGCTCTCGTCTGTAGACTGTGCCTCCTTGATCTGCTCTATCAAAACCTGACTGAATGTCTAGCGCCATTATCTGTATCACTGATCCTGGCCGGACTATCTCTATACCGAGGTTCTCCAGGTCTTCCCGTAAATGCCGATATATCATCATATACCATGCCATCGGATGCCTGCTCAGCGCATCCGCCACCACATTTGCCTTCCCGGGGTGATACTGTAAATCGATGTCAAAGTCCTTCATCAACTCCAACCATCGTCTCTGCCTCATGTTCAGCTCTTTCTGCGTGAACGCATACTTCAAGCTCTTGTGGTCAGTAAAGATTTCCACACGCTCTCCGTATAAGTAGTGTTTCCACAACTTGAGTGCAAAGATTATCGCAGCTAACTCTAGGTCGTGGGTAGGATAGTTTCGTTCATGAGTCCGTAATTGCCTAGATGCATAAGCAATCACTTTTCCATGCTGATGTAGGACACAACCTAGCCTCTTTCCCGAAGCATCGCTGTAAATGGTAAAACCTCCAGATCCTGAAGGTAATGTCAGAACTGGAGCGGTCGTCAGCCTCCTCTTCAGCTCCTCAAATGCTGCCTGGTAGTCCTCTGACCAGATGTACTCTGTGTCCTTCCGCGTCAGTTTCATTATGGGTTCAGCTATCCTAGCAAAGTCCTAGACAAACTTTCTATAATAGCCTGCAAAACCCAAAAAGCTCATGATCTCTGAAACTGACATTGGAGCCTTCCATGCCTCAACGGCAACAATCTTCCTGGGATGTACCGAGATCCCCTCTCCAGTATCTACATGACCGAGAAACTCCACTCGGTCCAAAAGAACTCGTACTTCGATAATTTGGCATACAACCTCTCCTGTCTCAGAATCCCCAAAACTGTCCGTAAGTGCTCTGCGTGCTCCTCCGACGTCTTCGAGTATATCAGGATGTCATCGATAAATACTATGACGAACTTATTCAGATACTGGTGAAATGTCTTATTCATCAAGTTCATAAAGACAGCTGGCGCATTTGTGAGACCAAATGGTATCACCAAAAACTCGTACTGTCGTACTTTATGTTGAACGTGGTCTTCTGGATGTCTGCAGCCCTGACTTTCACCTGGTGGTAACCAGATCTCAAATCTATCATGGAAAACACCTTTGCCCCACTCAACTGGTCGAACAAATCATCTATCCTGGGCAGAGGATATTTGTTCTTAATGGTGATGGCATTCAACGTCCGGTAGTCAATACATAACCGGACTGTACCATCCTTCTTAGGCACAAAGAGCAATGGCGCTCCCCATGGAGAAGCACTAGATCGAATGAAATCCTTTTTAAATAGGTCATCAATATGCTCCTCCATCTCTACGGCCTCCTTGGGTTTCACTCTATAGCAAGCCTGGGATACTGGTGATGAACCCGGTACTAAATCTATAGTGAACTCCATATCTCTGTCAGGCGGAAGTCCTGGAAGATCCTCTGGGAATACATCTATAAACTCCCTAATGATAGGGGGTGGCGGTGCTAACTCCCCAACTGTCGCATAACAGTTCGGCTCTAGGCTGATCTCCGGCCCTGTCCTCCTGACACTGAATGTTGCCGTACCTGGGGGACTGAACAGAATACTACCCTCATGACAGTCTATAGCTGTGTGAGCATAGCTAAGCCAGTCCATCCCTAATATGATATCATACCCGGGGAGTGGCATCACAAAGAAACATCCCCTAAACTCTCTCGCAGCTATAGAAATAGAGCATCTATAGATAACTCTAATGGGTACTGGTCCGCCTCCCGTCATTACTCTACTCATATCCTCGGTAGGTGTAGCTACTAAGTGGTGTTTATGCAAAAACTCTAATGAGAGGAAGCTATGAGATGCACCGGAATCAAACAAGCATAGAGCTAGAAAAGTATGTAAATAAACATGACCTGTAATGACGTCAGCCAAATAATCTGGCTCCGAAACCTGCTCCGGTTCTGCCTCAAGAGCCAGACTATAAGCCTTCCTCTGGGGTCCCTTCTGCTGCTGCAGATGTTGCCCAAACCTCTGCTGCTGAGTCGGAAGCAGCGGTCCTCTAGTTGGTAGTCCGATACCTGGTACCCTGGCTACTGGACAGTCCCGAAGCTGATGAATGATAGATCCACAAGCTAAATACTGTCCCCAACTTCTTCCTTTAGATGGTAGCATCGTGGCCTGGCCTTCTACAGAATGAACACACACCTCCCTTCTGCTGCCGGGGTCCCGGGGCTCTAACTGGCGGGGTCCGGTGATGTGGTATGGAAGGACGGTAAGTCTACTGGTACGGTGTCGGTGCTCTCGGCTGTAAAGCCTGACGCTTGGAAGGTCCCTCGTGGTGTACAGGAGCCGCCCTCTTACAAAACTGAAGACGCTCCTCTATGCTCCAGGCCAACTCTAGGATCTGGTAGTAGTCAGTCGTACCGTTCGCCACTATAAGAATGCCAATGTCTGGGACTAGACCATGGCAAAACCTACGTGTCATCTTCTCTGGGTCTTCAACTAGACTAGGAGCAAAATGGCTCAAACGACTAAACTCTGCTGCGTATTCGTCAACAGAACGGTTCTCCTGCTGGATGTTCTGGAATCGTAGCCCCATGGCTACCCTAGCGGTGGTCGAGAAGAATTTGTTCTTGAACTGGGTCTTGAACTGATCCCAAGTGGCCTTCCCTCTGGCGAATAGCGGCTCATTCCGAAACCAAACTCCTGCCAAGTCTGTCAGCAGAAATCCTGTTGCCACGACCTGGAGGTCACTCGGCAACCTAGCTCCAAGGAGCTTCCTCTCTACCGAGTCTAGACAGTCATCTGCTACTACGATGCCCTCAGTCCTTAAGAACTCCTTGGGGTTCAGACCCATGAAGTCCTTGATTGTCCCCGCTCTCTGCCATGGTTCTACAGGTGGTGGGACCACGGTACGTTCCTCAGAACGCTCCATGCTCTGGCGGAGTAAGGTGGTCTGCTCCTGATGGGTCGTTAGGAACCCCTGGATCAGAGTGAGCATTTGGTTCCCGTCGAGAGTGACGGGAGCCTGGGCAGGTATAGTAATAAGTGGTGGTGGGAGTATCGGGTCCTGCTGGGACTGTGATGTGGAAGGTGGTGGAGGCATCTGGGTTGGTGGATTTGTGGAGAGGAGTATAGTAGGTGGAGGTGGAGGTGCATCGGTCAACTGGTCAACCGACTGGATGGGAAGTGTGCCATTTTCAGGTGTGGCATACTGGGATGAGCGGGTGAGCATCATCTAATAAATAAAAGAACTTATAAGGACTCTCTTAAGTAAATAATCATAAAGAAGAAAATCCAATTGTAATAGCGAGCATATGATGTGATGTGTTTCCTATGTTGCAATCCTAGTAATCCTCTAGGTGTTCTAAGCATCATTCCTCGTGTTGTCTAGTTACCTTAAGTTCCTAATTGCAGGCATGCTTGGTACAATGACGTAACCAAACAATTTAGTCAGGACCTGCATTGCCCACCACTAAAAACATGTCACGATCCGCTACCCAAATTATTGGGCCGGGCCGAGTCATGTCCAGCCTACGCTTGAGATAAAGCGTAGTAAGCTGTGAAACCCGTAAATTTTTATTCTTATTTAATTGTATAATTTGTTTGCTAAATTAATTATTATTATTTTAGGAAAACCATATTTTTAGAAAAATTATTATTCATAGAATTTTTAGTGTTGGACCTGACCCGTCTCGAACCCAAGTTCAGTTTTTCCGAAACTAATTTTGAAGTACCTTAGTATATATTTATATATATATAAATATCATTTTTCCTTATTAAAGAAAAAGCAATTCTTTATTTTCCTTAAAATCTTATTAACTCTCCCTCTCTCTCTCGTTTACTTATTTTCTAACCCTTCACTTTACTACCGCCAACCAAAGTCGCAGCCGACCCTTCCTTTCCGTAACCGGCCGACCGTTTTTTCTCCCGAAACCCCCAGATCATCCCCCCTATAAAACCCTCACCCTCTCCATCACTCTTCACCACCTTCCCCAAAGCCCTAGTCCACACCCTAACCCCCAAAATCCGGCGACCTCCGCCTTATTCAGCACCCGCCTCCCGACTCCGCCCGCCCCGGCGACCTTCCATGCGGTGCCTCCCGCCGTCGGACCCCCTGCGCGGCCACCCAGGCCGATCTCGACCGCCTGGCCTCTCGGCCTACCCTCTTCCAGAGCCGCCCGCCCTGACGATCCCCTCTGCCGTCGGCCCCGTCCGCAGCTTCCCGGTCCAGCACCTTCCCGTGTCCAGCTTGCTGTTCCGAAACTGTTGTTTCGATTTTTCGTGGCTGATTCCGCTGTCCAGCGCTTTCCGTTTCCGTTCCCGAGATTATCCCGCGGCTCCCTGACCAACGGATATTGTGTAATCCCTGTTAATCAGAGTAGTTCGTCCCTCCCGTAGAGTCAATGATGACATGGTCCCCGATCCCGCTATGGGAATCGGATCGATTCGTGGTTTCGAATTTTTCGAACTTCCTTTCGGAATGATTCTGTAGCTTTGTGTTTCTCGAAATTTTTGAGTTAAATTTGGATTTTTCCCAGATTATTTTGTATATGGTTCTGTGACCATTTTCTTCTTAGTTGGTTCTGTGGTTTTTTCGAATTTCTATTCGGGTTTTTCGAATTTATTTCGGATACATTTTGAAGCTTTTAGTTATATTTTATGGTTTATAATCTCTGGTTTGGGATATGCATTGGTGTTGGTTGGCATTTTTCCAGGATTGGGTTGTCCCAATTATAGAGGAAGTGGTGCCCAAATTTTTGAAAAATATATTAAAGTTTGAATAAAACTATTTCCAAATCCCGGCTTTTGCAAAACGAATTTACGACTTGATTGTTGGTTTTAAATATGGATTTTTGTTTCATTTTCGGGCGACGTCCATATCGGTTTATGGGCCCTAGCTAAATGCAAACGAAACCGGCCATTCCGGACGTTGAGGCATTAGTTATATACAACATGATATTTTGGACCAAGTCTGAGACTTACCGTATTTTTATATATTTTTAATTTAAATAATTATTTTAGAACGTATTACTGGCCAACAGCATTTTGAGTGCAGGGCCTCGGCCTGCTGAATGGACCGCTTCCCGGCATTCGGAGCTCAACAACAATTTTTAATTACTTTATGTAATAAATTGTAAGGGCATAAGCCTAGTTTCTATTTTCTTTTCTGAGACCTTGTAGTGTGTAGTGTAGCTTTTTCTTTATTTTCTGGGTTGTTGTTTTGGCATTAAATACGTAGAATATAAAAAATAAAATATTTAATTTTTATATAGAAATTTGATAAGTTTTCTCACATTAAGTTTTTGTAAGTTAATAGAAATTCATATTTTTCTCATTTAAAAAAAAATCTAGTTATATATATATATATATATATATATATATATATATATATATATATATATATATATATATATATATATATATATATATATATATATATATATATATGTTACTAAACTACAAAGTTTTGACAATTAACTTGTAAATGTTATTTTTTCCAATTAATCAGTAAATCGACTTTTACCTCGTTATATAATTAATTGTAGTTCGTAATGATAATGTATTCCGGTAGAATAATTTTAACAAATTAAAAACTTGACTAGGATCAAATTTTAGAGATTATAACTAGAACACCTAGACATGGTTCAAATATGGTTCTAAGTCAGAACTTCTCAACTGTACGATTTCGAGGACGAGTTTGAATCCTTTCCCGGTATCCATCTCAAATTCAGTTATAAACCAAGGCAAGTACGGTTATGTTTATTTTTTAATTTAATTATTAATTGTAATATTGCAAGATTAAACCACATTGCTACACGGAACTCTCTCCTAGAGTATTGATTGTGGGATTGGGGAAGTAGTGTAGTGTTCTATGACCAATACCTTTATATTGTATAATTGTGCGAGCCTACTCCTTTTCACACGAGGATAAGCCGTATCGTATCACTAGGATACTATTGTACAACCCAAGCCGGTCATAAGCATTACATACTCAAATCACATTGTTTTCAATTGTGAAAAATTGCTGAAAAATATTGTTCAAGTATTTCAAACTGTTTAAATTGCAAATTTCTAATTATTAGTTGAATTATTAGATTTTTATAATTGTACTTTGCTCCTTTCGTGACTGGATTCCCCACCCCCAATAGGTTCCATTGATGATGCAGAGCTATTGATTAATAGCTATTACGATCCTGAGCTCTACCCAGCTATGCTGCCAGAGTCCCAATCGGACGATGTTGATCTCGGGGTTGATGAGCCAACTTTCTAGATTATGATTTTCCTTTTAGTTTGATGTTTGGATTAAAAGACAGTTTTATTTTATCAGTTGTATCAGATAAATCTTTTGTTGGACAAGTTTTAATATTCGTAATTTTAGAAGTTGTGACAAATATATTGTGTTGTTGTGATTACCTGCATTTGGATACAGCTTACTGCCGCCGTCTCACAACGGTACAGGCTAGGCATGATCCGATTCGACCCAACAATTTGGGATCGGGTCGTGACATGTTTTTAGTGGTGGCCCATGCAGGTCTGATCAACAACTTAGGTAAACATATCTAGAAATAATTAGAATACTAGAATATTAATTTATCACAACATAGGACCAAAATATATTATAAATAAATATTTTTGTTTGTTATAGACTGGTATGCTACCTTGCTTATGTTTTGCAATCCTAAACCTTCCAGAGTATGGCCACAGATAAGACCAATCCTGCTGGCGATGGGTTGTCATCACCCGATCACACCCCACCTCCTCAACCAAATCCGGATCCTACACCTCAGCAGCTGACCGATCGTCCCCATAATGCACCAGCACCCCGTAGATTTTACACTACTACCCAAGTGTCAGATCATACATCTTCTCGGACCGAACAACAAGCTCCTGCGGAAGTGCCCGATCCAGCTGTCCCACCAGTGCCCGTGAACCCTACCGACCTCGTAGGCCTGCTACAAGGAGTGCTTGAGGCACATAGAACTCAAGCTGAAGCTCATCGCGAACAGACGGTGATTATGAGAGAAGGCATGGAGAATGCCCATAATGTGGCTATGGCTGCACTGGAGAGAGGAGAAGCAGCCCAATCTGAACCAAGGCCTGCTAAAGTCGGCGATATTGAGAAATTCAAGAAGCTGGGCCCTCGACCTTTCAAAGGAACCGAGGGAATTATCTATGCTGATGAATGGCTCGACAACATGGAGCGTCTCCTCAGCGTTGCTTGACTTCCTGATGACCTTCAAGTTGAAGCTGTGGGACTCTAACTGCTAGATGTAGCCAGTACCTGGTATCGGAATGAATCCTGACTCTAGGACATGCAGCTTGACTGGAACACCTTCAAGAGGTTGTTCCGCAGGAAGTTCTTCCCAATATCAGAGTTGCAGGAAATGGAAAGACAGTTCCAGAATCTGAAGCAAGGGAACATGACGGTTGGAGAATATGCGGCAGAGTTTGGTCAACTTAGTCGCTTTGAAAAGAACTTGGTTGCCGACCCCGCTGATCGTGCTGAAAGATTTAGGTATGGACTGAGGGAAGAGATTCGCACTCTTGTGATCGCAGACGACGCCAAGACGTATGAGAGGATCTTGATACGAGCTCAGGATATAGAGAAGAGTCAGCCTGCTCGTTCAAAGAGGGAATATTATGGAACTAGCAACTTCCAGAGTAACCAGAAGAGGCCTAATCACAACAATAACAATAGGCCTTCTCACCATCAGCAGTAGCACCATCAGGCGAGGACCAATGACAGAGCACCTCAGAAGCAGATTCTTGTCTGTGATTTCTGCAAGAGACCAGGGCATCAGGCGAACATCTGCAGAAAGAGGCTAGAACACTGCCTAGTTTGTGGGTCTGCCACCCACAAAGTGAGAGACTGCCCCACGGCATTCAACCGGACCGGAACAACACAGCAGAAGGCTCCTCTACCCACTCAGCAACAACAGTTTGTACAACACCAACAGAAGGCTGGGCGAGCTTTTGTCCTAACAGCAGATGAGCAAGAGCCAGAGTAGAAACCTACCGCTGATGTCATCACAGGTTCCATTTATGTGCATTCATATCCTGCTTTAGCATTATTTGATTCGGGTGCTTCACACAGTTTTATAGCAACAAAATTCATCTCTGCACACCACCTAGTTACGGGATTTAGCAAGAAGATATGTAGAGTTATGACTGGTGGTGGACCCATACCCATCACTGAGACCTATAACTGCCCTATAACTATCTCAGGACACAAATTCTTAGCACCTTTACTTGTGATGCCCTTACCTAACTATGATGTAGTCCTAGGAATGGACTGGTTAAGTAAGCAGCATGCACTGATAGATTGTCACAGAGGATGTGTAGTCTTCAGCCCAACTGGAGAGCCGAAGTTTGAAATCTCTCGAGCTTCGGAAGATATGAAGGGTATTACTTACTCCTCTATCACCGAAGAATCTGGACCTCCTCATCCTATCATAGCAGAATTCATGGACGTCTTCCCTGATAGACTTCCAGGATTACCCCCAGATCGAGATGTAGAATTCACCATCGATCTAGTTCCCGGCTCTGCCCCTATTTCTTGGGGATGCTACAGAGTCAACCCTAAGGAGGCCAAGGAAATGAAGGATCAGATCAATGAGCTGAAGGCCCTTGGATTTATCAGAGATGGAGCCTCACCCTGGGAGCACCTGTTTTGTTCGTACCCAAGAAGGACGGGACTGTGCAGATGTGCATTGACTACCGGGCGCTGAACAACATCACTATCAAGAATAAGTACCCTCTGCCCCGGATCGATGACCTATTTGATTAATTAAGTAGAGCTAAGGTGTTCTCGAAGATAGACCTTCGATCTGGATATCATCAAATCAAGGTCAGGAAGGAGGATATCCCAAAGACGGCATTCAACACCAAATATAGTCAGTATGAATTTTTGGTCATGTCGTTTGGATTGACGAATGCCCCTACAGTATTCATGAACCTTATGAACAAGGTCTTCCATGAATATCTGGATCAGTTTGTTGTTGTCTTCAATGATGACATCCTGATCTACTCGAAGACCGAAGAAGAGCATGAAGAGCACCTGAGGAATGTTCTAGGAACTTTAAGGAAGGAGAAGCTCTATGGTAAGCTATCTAAATGTGAATTCTTCTTAGACAAGGTAGATTTTCTGGGCCATATTGTCACAGGAGAAGGAATTTCGGTAGATCCAAAGAAGATAGCTGCTATTGAGAAATGGAATACACCAAGTTTAGTTGCTGAAATCAAAAGTTTCTTAGGCATAGCTGGCTACTACCGGAAATTTGTGAAGGACTTCGCCAGGATTGCTGAGCTAATAACAAAGCTCACAAGGAAGAATGAAGAATTTGTGTGGACTGGAGCTTGCCAGTCAGCATTTGAGGAACTGAAGAAGAGACTTACAACGACACCGATACTTGCGCTACCCGCAGGTACCGACGGTTTCTCAATCTACAGTGATTCTTCTGGTAAAGGATTGGGTTGTGTTCTTCAACAACACGGGAAAGTAATTGCTTACGCATCTAGGCAATTACGGACTCATGAGAAGAACTATCCCACGCATGATTTGGAGCTTGCAGCAGTTATTTTTGCACTGAAGCTGTGGAAGCATTACCTCTATAGAGAGAGTGGAAATATTACAGACCACAAAAGTCTTAAATATGTTTTCACTCAGAAGGAGCTGAAAATGCGACAGAGAAGATGGCCGGTGCTGATGAAAGATTTTGACATCGACCTGCAGTACCATCCGGGTAAGGCTAATGTTGTTGCAGATGCACTTAGTCGATACCCGACGGCGATATTTTTGACCAAGGAGCGGCATTTGCTGGAAGACATAGAGAAGTTTGGATTGGAGATTGTACTGCCTGAAGAGAAAATGAAGAAACTGGGAAGAGAAACTATTGTACCAGGAGCTGAATCATCAATGATGCAGTTGTAAGTGCGTTCAAGTCTGATGGACAAAGTCAAGGAGACACAATTCAAAGACGAGACGCTTTGCAAACTCAGAGATCAAGTGCTGGCAGGAACACTTGAAGGATTCTCAATCGCCAGTGATGGAGCATTGAGGCATGGTACGAGGCTTTGCGTACCAACTGGCGAACTGAGGAATGAGCTGATGCATGAAGCGCACCAGTCGCAGTATTCCATACATCCAGGAACTAATAAAATGTATCGGGATATGCGTACTGTAGTGTGGTGGTATGGAATGAAGAAGGACGTATCCAAGTTTATGACTAGATGTTTGATTTGTCAACAAGTGAAAGCCAGAAGACAGAGACCAGCAGGACTGTTGCAGCCGTTAGACATCCCGGAGTGGAAATGGGAACACATAACGATGGACTTTGTGTCAGGACTGCCTTGATCCCAAGGAGGGAAGGAAGCCATTTGGATTATTGTGGACCGACTGATGAAGTCAGCTTACTTTATCCCCTTCAAGGTTGGTCTATCCACCGAGAAGTTGGCAGTACTTTACATGCATCATATCTATCGAATTCATGGAGTTCCGATAAATATCGTATCGAACAGAGATACCAGATTCACCTCTCACTTCTGGAAGAGCTTGCACGACAGTTTGGGAACACAATTGAAGTTCATCACTGCCTACCATCCCCAGACTGACGAACAATCGGAGAGAACCATCCAGACGATAGAAGATATGCTGAGATCTTGCGTCTTAGAATTTGGAGGGTCTTGGGAAGACCATTTACACTTGGTAGAGTTCTCCTACAACAACAACTACCAAGCTAGCATCGGTATGACTCCGTTTGAGGTACTCTACGGACGTCGTTGCTGCACTCCACTTGCTTGGGACGACGTAGGAGAAAGAGTATTGCTTGGACCTGAGATGGTGACCGATGCATCAGAGAAGGTAAATGTGATTAGAGACAAGCTCAGGATTGCTCAGGATAGACAGAAGCATTGGGCTGATACCAGTCGCCGACCATTCGAGTTTGAAGAAGGAGATAGTGTCTTCGTCAAGATTTCCCCTACCAGAAGAACTATCAGATTTGGCAGAACAAGAAAGCAGAGCCCAGGTACATCGACCCATTCGAAGTTTTGAGCCGAGTTGGAGAAGTAGCGTACCGATTAGCTCTACCAGCTAATCTTGAAGGCGTGCATGTCTTCCACGTTTCATAGCTCATACGCAATATTCCGGATCCGAGCCACATCTTGGACCATTCAGAGCTGGAGATTGGACCCAGCCTCACAGTACCAGAGAAGCCGGTGGCGATTTTAGACAGAGGTGAGAAGAAAACCAGGAACTCTGTGACGCCCATAGTCAGAGTTATGTGGCGACACAATTCCCCAGGCGAGTCTACCTGGGAGCGAGAAGACGAGATGGGGGAGCAGTATCCGTATCTATTTGAGACCTGAGGTAACTCCTAACCCTATCATTTAATTTCGAGGACGAAATTTCTTAAGGAGGGAAGGTTGTGAAACCCGTAAATTTTTATTCTTATTTAATTGTATAATTTGTTTGCTAAATTAATTATTATCATTTTAGGAAAACCATATTTTTAGAAAAATTATTATTCATAGAATTTTTAGTGTTGGACCTGACCCGTCTCGAACCGAAGTTCAGTTTTTCCGAAACTAATTTTGAAGTTCCTAAGTATATATTTATATATATAAATATCATTTTTCCTTATTAAAGAAAAAGCAATTCTTTATTTTCCTTAAACTCTCATTAACTCTCCCCCTCTCTCTCGTTTACTTATTTTCTAACCCTTCACTTTACCACCTCCAACCAAAGCCGCAGCCGACCCTTCCTTTCCGTAACCGGCCGACCGTTTCTCTCCCGAAACCCCCAGATCATCCCCTATAAAACCCTCACCCTCTCCATCACTCTTCACCACCTTCTCTAAAGCCCTAGTCCATACCCTAACCCCCAAATCCGGCGACCTCCGCCCGATTCAGCGCCCGCCTTCCGACTTTGCCGGCTTCGCCCGCCCCGACGACCTTCCGCGCGGCGCCTCCCGCCGTCGACCCCCTGCGCGGTCACCCAGGCCTATCTCGACCGCCCGGCCACTCGGCCTACCCTCCTCCGCCCGCTTCCAGAGCCGCCGGCCCCGACGACCCCCTCTGCCGTCGGCCCCGTCCGCAGCATCCCGGTCCAACACCTTCCCGTGTCCAGCTTGCTGTTCCGAAACTGTTGTTTCGATTTTCCATGGCTGATTCTGCTGTCCAGTGCTTTCCATTTCCGTTTTCGAGATTATCCCGTGGCTCCCTGACCAACGGATATTGGGTAATCCCTGTTAATCAGAGTAGTTCGTCCCTCCCGTAGAGTCAATGATGACATGGTCCCCGATCCCGCTATGGAAATCAGATCGATTCGTGGTTTCGGATTTTTGAACTTCCTTTCGCAATGATTCTGTAGCTTTGTGTTTCTCGGAATTTCCGAGTTAAATTTGAATTTTTCCCAGATTATTTTGTATATGGTTCTGTGACCATTTTCTTCTTAGTTGGTTCTGTGGTTTTCCGAATTTCAATTCGGGTTTTCCGAATTTTATTTCGGATACGTTCTGAAGCTTTTAGTTATATTTTATGGTTTATAATCTCTGGTTTGGGATATGCATTGGTGTTGGTTGGGATTTTCCCAGGATTGGGTTGTCCCAATTATAGAGGAAGTGATGCCCAAATTTTCGGAAAATATATTAAAGTTTGAATAAAACTATTTCCAAATCCCGGCTTTTGCAAAACGAATTTACGACTTGATTGTTGGTTTTAAATATGGATTTTTTTTTTATTTTCGGGCGACGACCATATCGGTTTATGGGCCCTAGCTAAATGTAAACGAAACCGGCCATTCCGGACGTTGAGGCATTAGTTATATACAACATGATATTTTGGACCAAGTCTGAGACTTACCGTATTTTTATATTTATTTAATTTAAATAATTATTTTAGAACGTATTACTGGCCAATAGCATTTTGAGTGCAGGGCCTCAGCCTGCTGAATTGACCGCTTCCCGGCGTTCGGAGCTCAACAACAATTTTTAATTAATTTATGTAATAAATTGTAAGGGCATAAGCCCATTTTCTATTTTCTTTTCTGAGACCTTGTAGTGTGTAGTGTAGCTTTTGCTTTATTTTCTAGGCTGTTTTTTGGCATTAAATACGTAGAATATAAAAAATAAAATATTTAATTTTTATATAGAATTTAATAAGTTTTCTCGTATTAAGTTTTTGTAAGTTAATAGAAATTCATATTTTTCTCATTTAAAGAAAAATCTATATATATATATATATATATATATATATATATATATATATATATATATATTATATATATATATATATATATATATATATTATATATATATATGTTACTAAACTACAAAGTTTTGACAATTAAATTGTAAATGTTATTTTCCCAATTAGTCAGTAAATCGACTTTTATCTCGTTAAATAATTAATTGTAGTTCGTAATGATAATGTATTCCGGTAGAATAATTTTAACAAATTAAAAACTTGACTAGGATCAAATTTTAGAGATTATAACTAGAACACCTAGACATGGTTCAAATATGGTTCTAAGTCAGAACTTCTCAACTGTAGGATTTCGAGGACGAGTTTGAATCCTTCCCCGGTATCCATCTCAAATCCAGTTATAAACCAAGGCAAGTACGGTTATGTTTATTTTTCAATTTAATTATTAATTGTAATATTGCAAGATTAAACCACATTGCTACATGGAACTCTCTCCTAGAGTATTGATTGTTATTGATTGTGGGATTGGGGGAGTAGTGTAGTGTTCTATGACCAATACCTTCATATTGCATAATTGTGCGAGCCTACTCCTTTTCACACAAGGATAAGCCGTATCGTATCACTAGGATACTATTGTACAACCCAAGCCGGTCATAAGCATTACATACTCAAATCATATTGTTTTCAATTGTGGAAAATTGCTGGAAAATATTGTTCAAGTATTTCAAACTGTTTAAATTACAAATTTCTAATTATTAGTTGAATGTTAGATTTTTATAATTGTACTTTGCTCCTTTCCTGACTGGATTTCCCACCCCCAATAGGTTCCATTGATGATGCAGAGCTATTGATTAATAGCTATTACGATCCTGAGCTCTACCCAGCTGTGCTGCCAGAGTTCTAATCGGACGATGTTGATCTCGGGACTGATGGGCCAACTTTCTAGATGATGATTTTCCTTTTAGTTTGATGTTTTGGATTAAAAGACAGTTTAATTTTATCAGTTGTATCAGATAAATCTTTTGTTGGACAAGTTTTAATATTCGTAATTTTAGAAGTTGTGATAAATATATTGTGTTATTGTGATTACCTGCATTTGGATACAGCTTACTGTCGCCATCTCACAACGGTGCAGGTTGGGTATGATCCGATTCGACCCAACAATTTGGGACCGGGTCGTGACATATTGTTCTAAAGACAAAATAAAATAAGGCCAAAGTGTGCTAACAGTTCTATATGTAATAATGAGTCAGAAATATTCCAAACACAAAAGTCGTCTCGCATATAAGTAAGTTCCAAGTACAAACCCAAATGTAAAACTGGATACAAGTACAGTTACAAATACGTAGTCTAAAACATGACTACTCTCAAAGTCCTAAGTAAATAAACAAACTAGATGAGTTTTCCGCAGGTACATACTCGTAAAGTATAGCCTGGTCCTCGGCAGCAACTACGAATAGGAATCACAAAGTAACTCCTCCTCAGTAAGTATACCTACAAGGTTATCCTGTCAGGACGGGAGCAAGTACTGATTCTAGCAAACTAAATATACGAAACATGAATGAACAGGAGAGTAATGACACAGGAATCATGTCATATCATAATCTATCATGGCAAGAACACATATGTCATAGAGACAGATGTTTGTAATATTTAAAACTGTAGCAGGTACATGATCGTCAATAGGTGAACAATGTGCAGGGGCACATAATAAAATATACTTCCGTACAAGTGTAAAGGCGATAGATGTACATACACACAAATACAGCTTTGAGATAAAGGCTACGGGGTGCAGTAACATGTAAAAAAACTTGCTCGGTACGATAGAGGGGGCATGATCACGTACTCAACTATCAGTTCCCCATAACCCATATTCTAACATGTGAGTGATACGAGAACAGTATAAAGCATGGTGGGATACAGAGAGCAGTATAAGCATGGTAGGTACTACAAATAATGTAACATGTGAAGATTTAACTTGCTACACCAAGGATCAGCATTTAACATGGTTGGATCACAGTTCATTGATGTAAAAGTATGTAAAGTTTGTAGAGGTACTTGCCTTTAGCAAAGCAAGGTAGTGATAGAAATGCTAGAGATGCCTGTTGACTCGTCACTGTAGAAATAACATATAAAACTTAGTTTTTATACTAAGTTAAACATTAAGATACTAGTTATGCGACACGACTTTCTGACTGGACACCTAGCCAAAGGATGACTTAGCATAGGAGACCAATATGGGATGACCAAAACCCAAACTAACTTTCTAGGGTCTTTATACTAGTGTAGGGTGAGGTCCAAAAATGATAACTCAAATCACAACAAAATATTATAAGTCGTAACTATTCAATAAATAAATCAGACTGTTACACTGTGTTTCAACAATTTTGAGATAGACAAAAAGCTCAATTTTTGATAAAGTAAGTACCAAAATGATCCTTGTTAATTATAGAAATTTATACTAATTTTTTCTGGATTTTATAACCCTCATAGATATTTATTAAAAATCAGCAAACTATGTATCCTAAAAATGAGTTATATTTTACTATTTTTATAAATACCAAAATACTTATTAACTGCTGTAAAATTATATTAATTAGCTAAATTAACATAGTATTTAAATACAATTTTCCTAGATTTATTCAGAACTTAAAATATATAAAAATTCAAAAACAGCAAGTAATAATTTCTAGAAAATAATTAATTAATTATTACTATTGTGTCCACGTATTCGAAATTGAACCAAAGTCCAGATACGGAACCCAAGCCATGAATCAAGTCCAATATGACTTGTACA
>JANAVB010033019.1:6680097-6685097 GCA_029216955.1 Iris pallida
ATCTACAGGTCCGGGACACCTAGATGGATGCATCTATGAAGAAAAATTAGAATCTACAGGGGTTTAGAGGGGCTTACCTATTGAGAGTCAATATCTCAATGAAACGAGCCTCCAAACGTCCCAACCACCGATTTCCTTCGGTCCGAAGCCTCTGATTCCTGTAGCAAGTCTCCAGCAAGTTCCTCTCTCCCAAGGATCGCAACGTACTTTGTTTAGTCTGATTTGGATGAATGAGAAAATAAGGCTATTAGAAGGGAATGGAAATTTCTAGGGTTTTGAGAAAGCTTGACGACTACTATACTATATATAGGGGGTTGCTGTTGTGGCCGACCAGGGTGCTGCTAGGGTTAGATTTGGGTTTAGGATGGGCCACAATACAACTAAAGTCCAAAAGGAGCCCATTAGCAAAAGCCCAAAAAGTTATATATTAAGAGGCTAAAAATGAATTTAAAAGTTTTCTAATTAGGACTAAACCTTAAATTAAATCTAAAATGCTAATTAGGTCTCTAATCACATGGTTAGTCTATAATCATGGTTAGCTATGGTTAAACCAACTACTAACACCAAAAGCACCAATTAAAATATAAAAAATAAACAAAAATTTCAAAAATCACACAATTACCAAAATACCCCTAACCTAGAAAAGTGGTAGTGACACGTCCCGCTCTTAAATAATTGGGTATGAGTATGTTTGTACGCCCAGAGTACGTCGTGTTATCGACAATAATATGATGTCTACGTCCATAACTACACTAACATATCGATAAGGTCACACATATCATCTCATAACATCCACGTTCTATCAATCTACCATCTAAACTAAGACAAGTACAAAGAAAAAAAATATACATAAGGGATACAATTAAGCAGAAAGAAAATTGCTACTCTACCCTCAACCTACATTACTCCTCATATACATCTACGTTATACAACGGTACCGTCTCTTCCTATGTCATACATTCATCAAAGAGATGCAAGTCCTCAGTTCAAGAAAGATAAAATAATACTAGGTTATCAAGTGAACAAATACTAGGTCCTCAAAGATATATAACTTCTTGATTCAAAATGATAAAATAATAAAGTAAAATAGTATATGATTAAAATTATGATATGATAGTTAGATAGAAAGATAAGAGAAAGAAACCCTAAGGATGTATTACTGTGTTAATCGATCTATTATGATCTTAATTCTAGTGATACATTAGTGTCTAAACTCTATTCTGAACAGCAAAGCATGCATCCGTTCTTTATGAATTCTTTATTGTAAATGAATCAGAAAGCGAAGTGTTCGCACTCATCTTCAATGAAATGTCTTCATGTCCCAACGAAAGAGCTCTTACCGAAATTTTTCTCTTACTTGAGCCACCAAAATGACCTCTATAGCAATATAATGCCACCATTAGAAGTGGACATTAATTACAACTAGGAGGCTATTTTTGACGTTGATAAGGTTAAGGCTGGGATCAATAAAGTAGCATAGAGGGATCGGCGTCTGGTGATGTAATATCCCGCTCCATATGGTGCATTCTGTTGGCTTGTTGACTCGAAGGGCCTTTCGACTTGGATTCGTACATGAGATTTATTCAAAGTATTTTGATCGGGACAAAGGCAATTTGTCAAATAATTGGTAAGTTTGATCCTTCTCTCATTTACCTTCACACTTAATAAAAAGAACTATTATTAGTCTTTATTTCTATATTTTATGATATTGCTAATGCTAAGTAAAATAACCAAGATAAATGAGAATAATGTTATTGTTGTTAACTTGTGTCACTACCAGTTTTTCAAATAGGGATAATTTTATCAATTCATAATTATTATATAATGTGAATACTTATTTAGAATATTGTGTGTATTTATTTATTTTTACTATGTTAGTTGATACGGTTAGTGGCTAGCCCAATTGCCAGACTTGTGTTAGTGGACTAGTTAGCCTAAACACTAAACTAGAGCCCGATAATTAGTATGGCATGACTCATAAACTAACTCATTAGACTAGTTCTATTACACTTATTATTCATGACCAATTAGTTTAATTAGAGGTTAGACATTGACCAAAATAGGCCCAAACCTTCCTATGCTTTTAATTAGCCAAATGACAACTTAGAGGGCATGTTGACATTGTGCTTTAGCCCTAACCTAGGGATTTTATGGCCGGCCACTTGAGAGCCTCTCATCTTCATTCATTGTAACTAATTCCAAGCCTTCATTTTCCTATTCTAGGTTTCTTCCCAAAGAAGAGCCATCCCTCCATTAAGTCCTTCAATATTCTACTCATTCCTCACCTATTCCTTTAATTTTCTCTAGAAGAAAGAGCCTACAAGGAGCTTGGAGCTAGGAGCAAGAAGAAAGTCCATTTGCTAGGAGCTTCGTGTCAGAATCATGTCCATTGAATAATTTATTGGGAATCCATCTCCAATAGGTATAACATTCTCTAACCTTGTCATTTAGATTCTAATTTAGATATTGGAGTCTTAGGAGCTCACCCATGTATTAGGACAACCCATAGGAAGAGTTTTGAGACTCTAATGAGTCTTTATTTGAAAGTTAGAATGGGTTTTGTGCCACTTTTGAAAGAAATTCGAGAATGACACACCAAGTGTTTGTCATATTGTCCCATAGGCTAAATGGACATGTGAATAGTTTGAGGCTAGTGTAGTGTCTAAATGGGTGCACACTCACATAGTGCACACTCTATTTTATCATGACACATTGACACTAGCCTTGTGAGACTCGTCTCACAGTATCAGTATTATACGGATACGTACTTGGTGCGTATCATGCATTTGTTCTGTATTTAGTTCCTGTAATTACCTGCTAATTATTTTTCTATATTTTATTTTACACTTGCCTAGCCCTTGGTTTATTTCAGTTCATGTTGAACCAACTTGGTTTAGCTTGGTTCATCATGAAATAGGATGAATGCCTTAGATTGAGTGGAGATGAATGAATGGTGGAGATTACTTGGCTTGGTATATGCCACTTTTTTCTCTCTCTTTCCTCATTCACTCTCATTATTCCTCTTCCACCCAACCCTAGCCATTAGAGAGAGGCAAGTACATCTTGCCAAAACCTTGAACAAAGTTATTTTGTTTGTTCTATTCTCTTCCTTGCATGATTCTAAGCCTCTTTAGGACTTGGAATTTTTGATTTTGATGGCTACATTTTTGTAGTTCTAAGTTTTGATATTTTTGTTTTTTGGTTTTGTCTATTAAAACTTGCCAGTGGCGCAGTGGCGCACCGGTAAGACCGCTGGCACTCGAGGGTGAGGGCGTGGTTTCGAGCCCCACTCCTGGGGGCGGGGGTGGCGTTGTCCACGGCCTCCGGATCAAGGCTGGCTGGGTGGCATTGTCTATGGGCCTTGGTTTTAAAAAACCTATTAAAACTTGGTATTTCCTAAAACCAGTTGTCCCAGGCTGTAGGAAATCTCGTTCTATGTAGTTTAGAGCCTTGGAAGTCCCGCTTCGGACTTGTTTTGAGCAAGTTATGCTCTTTTGAAGTTTTTGGATTCCCATGGAGCTTGTTGTTGTTTGGAGAAGAACAGTGTCGACGCCTAGTCTGGCCCAGGCACCTTGCGCACCCTGCGCCCTTTTTCCTTGCGCTCACGGTGCTTAGGCGCCAATGTGATGTGCCTAGTCTGGCCGAGGCGCCTTGCACGCCTGACGCCATTTTCCCTTGCGCTCACGGTTCTTAGGCATCAATGTGATGTGCCTAGTCTGGCCCAGGCGTCTTGTGCACCCTGGCGCCCTTTTTCCTTGCGCTCATTAGTGCTTAAGCGCCTATTTTGGTGCACAATTTTGGCCCTGGCGCCATTATGGTCCTGGCCTATTCAGGACATGTGTCCAGTTGGCCGAGCTCCTATCTGGCTATGCGCCTCTCTGGCCTGGCGCCTTCGGCCCAGCGTCATCCTGGCCTTGGTGCATTGCGTGCCTATGCGCCTCTCCTGGCCTTAGCACCCTTGTGTGCCTAGGTGCCATCCTGGCCTTGGCGTCCCTTGAATCTCGTGCTACTCTGCGTGCGCACCTGACCTGATGGTCGTGCGCCATATGGTGTGCGCCCAGTGTGATGCGCCCACCTCCATGTCTCTTCCTTGTTCATTCATCTATATGTTTGGTGATTCCCAACTTGTACCCTGAGCTTTGACCGATCTTAGCATGGCTGTTTGACCGTTTTTGATTGTTTAAGCTATTTTGTAGCTGTAATCTTGAAAAAACCTCAAACATAAAATTTGTAAATCTTCTTATTTTACCTTAATTAGAGTTATATGCGATTAATAATTTCAATCATAGTTTTGATCTTTTTGCACGTTTTCTGTACTTGATAATTTTTATATTTTCTTCGACTGTAATAAATTCTTAACATGATTAAATGATCTCGTATAGTTAGAGAATGATTGTACACCCTTTATACCGTCAACACTAGCACAGATTAATTATTGTTTTATGCCAAGTAGCTACTTTTATCTATTCCTTCTCATATGTTCTGATGCTTCATTTTATCAAGATCTTTCTTACGTACTATCCTTACGTTTATAATTTGCTTTACATGAAAGTGGCCCGTTGTGGTGTACTCACATTAGATGTCTCATCTTTGCCTAGATAGTGGCTCGTTGTGGTGCACTCATGCTACACGTCATTTCTTTACTAATCTAGATAGTGGCCCGTTGTGGTGCACTCATGTTACAGGTCACTTCTTTGTTTACATGATAGTGGCCCGTCGAGACGCACTCCCAACAAGTACTTTTGACATGACAAGTAATCCTAAACATGACATATGTAATCAAGATGTTGTTGCGACGGCTATTTTCTTTGCTAAGATAACTCTTTTCTGGATACCGTGGTTGAATTTATTGTGTATGTGTGAACAAGCTACGTGTCTCATCTGTATCATGTCTAGGACATGAATTTCTGGTTACCACAGTTAGGAATTCGTAACGAATCTGACTAGGTTAATGACTAGATTGATCAAGTAGTTCATATATAGAGATTTCCAGTTACAGG